>MU162938.1:0-17320 GCA_015888305.1 Antheraea pernyi
TATCGCGAACAGACAGACAGACAGACGCTCTTGGGGACTTTGTTGTAATGTAACGATGGTTATTATAGACAATAGTACAATTTCACATTTCAGCCATATTCTTATCTACTGTTTACTTAATTCCATTTTCACAAAATTGCAGTAACCCTCTATCGTCACAGAGATTTCTATGTATACTTTATATATAAAATTCTTCTGTACGTGTGTATGTTACTGAAATCCTCTTAAACGGCTGGACAAATTTTGTATAAGTGTTCCAGTGGATCCGAGAACGGTTTAGATCCACAATTGGAACCGGTAGGTGGCGCTGCGGTTGAATTTACGATTTTTTTTTATTATCAAGGCAGAACAACGTCCGTTTCGACCGCTAGTTATAGATATATATTTTAAATAACGTTTTTCTATAGCTATTAAAACACAATTTATTTGAATAATTTTATTTTTCTTTTTTGCCATTTCATTACAGGTATAATTCGTTTGCGTATCATCATTACATAGTATAAAACAAAGTCCCCTACCGCGTCTGTCTGTCTGTCTGTTCGCGATAAACTCAAAATCTACTCAACGGATTTTTAAGTGGTTTTCACCAGTGGATAAAGTGATTCATGAGGAACGTTTTGGTATATAATTTGTCAAGGTTTTTTTTAATAATCAGGGCGGGACAACGTCTGCCGGGCCCGCTAGTTTAATTATAAACGTAATCGTAAAGATATGTAATTTTTTTTTTTTTTTTATGTCATAGGTGGCAAACGAACAGGTGGGTCACCTGCTGTTAAGTGATCACCACCATCCATGCACACTAACAACCCCAGAGGAGTCGTAAGTGCGTTGCCATCTTTCGGAGGGAAGGGTTAGGGGAGGGAAAAGGAGAGGAGAGAGGAGAGGGGAGGGGAGATGGGTCTCCGGCGCTCTCACTGACCGAACGAAACGCAACAATGCAAGCACAACAGTGTAGTGAAGTAACAACTTCACGTCGGTTTTCTATGAGAGGGTGGTACTACCCCGGGCGAGCCGACCCATTCATGCTGAAACCAATAATAGTTTCAGCGTGGCTCTACCACCATTAAAATCAAAAATCTGAATAAAACTGTATTGTACATTCAGAACAACATCAAACAATACTCCAAACATAAAAGACATGACATAAGTCTTATAACATCTGTTTAATAAATTGTAGCAATGTGAGTATTTGTAATTATTATTTGTATAAGACTATATAATAAATAATAGTTTTGTATATACTCATATATGAATTTGATAACTCCAAAATAGATAAAGTAGAACTAATAAATAATAAACCAATCCTTGTTTCTTAGTTACAATGTTAGTATGTATATGCGAGTCCAGGTGATGGATGAGTAGGTGGGACAGTCCGCAAATCCGGCCGTATCTGAATAGGATTATCTACAGACCGACATCTGTATGTTCATGTGAATGCAAATGCAATTAGAATATTACGTACCATTTATGTACCTATGTATATCTTTATTATTTTACAACAACGAGTAGCATTCTGATACTTAATATCAACAATAATCTGCATTTTGAATTTTATTGAAGCCAGAAATATGATAGCTATAGCTATAGATAGCTATAGATAGAATATACTTTTAGCGACATAGAGGCTCACTAAAAATCCTTTTTTTTTTTTATTTAACCCTAAAACAATAAAAGCAAAATCGGATAACAGGTATAAAACTTTTTACATATTAACTTGAAATTTAACACAATAATGTCCTAATGAATTTAAAAACTAATTTAACCAAAACATATATATATATATTTCATTCGCCAAATGTCATACTCTAAGTGTATAAAATAGGGGATTACATTTTTCATAGATGCTTTTATTGAAATTCTAAGTAAGTGTTTAATTTTTTATAGTCGTAAAGTCGAGGGCAAATTAGTTGATTTCTAGACAAAGCCGTGAAGAAAAGCTAGTTTAAAATATCCTTTATAGTGATATTCTTAAGGTGTGGCGTATTCCGGAATCAACCAATTTGTTTTAATTTGGTATTAGCAACTAAAAGAACTGGTCTGTATCTGACTTATAGATATAATAACAATCAAAGTCCGACTAAGTATTGTAGTCCGGTGAAGCTGTTAAGACCTCGCTTGGTCAATAGCGTAGTCAGTTCGAAAAAAAAAATTCAACTAAGTATTCTGTCATTAAGAATACCTTCACTACATTACCCGAATGATAGTAAAGGTAAAAATAATTAAAATTAAAATTCGACCTACGAAATAATTGCATTAGAGATAAAACTTGCTAAATATTGATCAGTATGCACTCACGAAGAAACTTTTTAAGGAAAGAAGGAAGAATAATACAATTTACTTACAATTAATTTTATTCATTTATTTTCCAGGAGGGATGTCAGAACTACATTCGTGTACTTGTCTCGCTGGGTCCCGGCAGACTTCTGGTTTGCGGCACCAACAGTTTTAGACCTTTCTGTAGAGAGTACAGCGTCCAGAGGGAATCTTACCATATGGAACGAGAAAAATCGGGACAAGCGGTTTGCCCTTACGACCCGGAACACAATTCTACTGCAGTATATGCCGGTGAGTTTTCTTGCACAAATAGATTTTACATAGCAGTATTCTTGTCAACTTTACTGACAATTATAATGATAATTGCCCTTGCGTTGCCCTTGCCCAATTAAAATAATATCTTTATAAGCTGTGAAGCTGTTGCTCGCGGCTTCGCCCGCATTATAATTTATTTCTTATACTTTTTTTTTCAGTTTTACCCGTGACAACTTGTATGCGAAATTTCATAATCATGCGTTCAGTTATTAAAGTCATTTATTATATTGATAAGGAAGAAAATATAACTTGTATGTTATTATGATATATAAACTATTTACTGTAGAGTTTCATTCGTTTAATAGTGTTTGCATGAAGACTAACAAACAGCCATCTATCACAACAAGTTTCCCCATTTATATCGCAAAAAAGATAGACCTTAAAAGAAGATCTGTTATTTTATATTTTACTAACGGACCTGGCGGACATTGTCCTGCCTTGATAATAAAAAATAAAAATTCTAAAAGTAAACAGCAACGCCACCTACCGGATCAAATTGTGAATCTAAACCATTCTCGGATCCACTAGAACACGCACACAAAATTTCATCAAAATCGGTCCAACCGTTTAGGAAGAGTTCAGTGACCACTTTGCTATGTAATGGACACAATTAATTTTTGTCGCTTTACCATTCTATGTAGATGTCACTTCCTTTATTCACTACTACACATTGTGTCATAGTCTCATATTAAATCAGTTTACATTCCTACCTAAAATCGTGCGTTATTTTTCCCAAAACCCATCAATACTTTACTTTTGACGCGTGTTCAAACAGACAGATATTTCTAAAAATGTATTTTATTACATATTCCTAGGCACCGGCAACATTTATTTTTTACAATAAACTAAAAAGTACAGAAACGTTACGTTTATTATTAACTAGCGGGCCGGGTAGAAGTTGTCCCGGCCTGGTTATAAAAAATTCCTCATGAATCACTTTATCCACTGGTGAGAACCGCTTGAAAATCCGTTCAGTAGTTTTTGAGTTTATCGCGAACAGATTTGTAGGTGGTAGAGGCACGCTGAAGCTATTACTGGTTTCAGCATGAATGGGTCGGCTCGCCCGAGGTACTACCACCCGACCCACAGGAACACCGAAGTAACAACAACACAGTAACAAGTGTTGCGTTTGGTTCGGTCAGTGAGATCGTTAGAGGCCCACCTCCCCCCCCCCAAACACAGGCGGGCAACGCACTTGCGATTTTCCTGGTGGTGCTAGTGTCTATGGATGGCGGTGATCTCTTAACATCAGGTGACCCGCCTGTTCGTTTGCCTCCTATGATATAAAAACAAAACAATATAAACTAAGCCATCATCGCTTCGTTTAAGGATTATAATCCAATTGTTCGATTCAATAGTGAACAAATGTATACATAGCTTCATCATACACAAATACAGAGATGCATCGACCAGTGTGTTCCGTGTGCGTTCGCTCGCCCACTAATGGGATCCGACAACGCGCCTGTTACACCAGAGCTCATACCAATTAAGCACGCTGTGTTTCCCACAATTCTGTATGTAGAGACAATAGGTTTAACGTTACGTATTGCTAGAAATACCGAACAACTGTTTGAATATGCGTAAATTTAATATCAAATCCATTACAAAGTCAACTTGTAGTAGCAGTTATATGTTGGAGAATGATAATGAAATAAGTATTATTTATGCATGATATTGGCAGTCGACCGTGACTTTATTCTTTTTTTTTCGAACTGACTACGCTATTGACCAGGCGAGCGCTTAAGGCACTCAGCCGATTTTATTTTGACAACTAGCTCAAGGGTGAACGGCACACCTCGGCTTTGGCTGTTGCCTGATACATGCAATTCGCGACCTATCTGAGCTAACCTAAGCTAAGCTAACTATTCATACATATATGAGTTGTTGAAACATATATGTGTACCAAGCATACATAACTCAACAACTCTTATATATATTTCGTATCGGATAATATTCTAAACGATTTCAGTTTGATAAGGGTGTGGTAACCCTAAAATAGTAGTATTAAGTCTATGGATAAAACCCTTCCACTTGCATGTGTAAGCGTGTATGCGTGCACGTGTGTGGAGGTGATATGTGTAATGTTGTGGCAGTGATGTAAGATTTTGTGTCACTGTATCGAGCGAGGTGACTTTATTCGTGCCTATATAATGTTATAGTTATATATCTAGTGTTACACTGGTCATCCCAACTTTCAGACTCAGTAACACCAAACAGTTTTTAAAATAATAGTGTTATGTTTTACAATAAAGACTTAAAGCACATTACAGATCTGTTCAATTCTGACTTTAAACGCCATGTCAAGCGGGTTTTGGTGTCAATACGTGAACGATTGTGATGTCTGGGAGTTAACACCTCTCTCTGTTTATCCACTAAAAGGGCTGTAATTTTATAAAAATGTATTACAAAAATGTGTACCTCAGAAAGATAATCCCGATCGAGTTTCTTCCCGGTTCTTCTTGATGACCGAGTTGTTTTCCAAACTGGTGGTAGTTTTAACGTTCATAAGTGCCTTCTTAGGGCTTCAATTGAATAAAGAAAGTATTTTTATTTAAATTTCATTTGTTAAATTACAATACAAAATTTAATAACAATAAAATGCAACGTAGCGCCATCTGGCGGCGTGTTATGGTGACAAGGATAACGCAGAAACCTTCTCTGCGAAAAGCCCTTAGGTATGCTAACTTTTATGATATTCCGTGAAATAACTGTTATAGTCTGTATACAGATATACTAACAAAGAGATTAGTATAGAAGAACAAATCTGCAAACCACAAAAATCATGTCTGTTGAGATATTCGTGTTTGGCGCGATCATATTAAGGCAAACGGCTAATATAGTTGTATAAAAATCATTTTTCCCACTTATTCTATTAATACCCGTAGCTTTGGTAGTGTTAATGTAGATTTCAGTACTGTTTTTGGATAAATCCTTCATGCCTTCAAATTTCATGATTTTTCGTTCAGTTGTTAAGTTATGAAATGTAATAAACAAGCTCATGGTTAGGTTAGTAAATAACGTAATCTATTTTAGAATTAAGAATCATCAAATCACTTATATCTTCTTTTATAACATGTAAATAAGCGTCCTCGAGATCGCCAAATTATATTTGTATAACAATTCTACGCCTCATGCGAGTTTTTAAAAATAGATGGAATACCTACCTTGAGTATTATCCATGGACCCTTTTCGCTAGCGGGTCACATATGCGTCACGGATCCACGGCAGTCGTTCCCATTGTCAGGAAATTAGGAGAAGGGAAATCTTTTTCATATCGATTGAACCCACTTTCACAGTCTGGTTGAGTACAATGGCCACTCGGTGTTACGTTGAAAGAAGTTCCCGTTGAATGTTAACATACCTTTTTGTAATGTAGATAATAGGAAAAAATCACCGGATAATTTTCAATGAAAGTAGTCCATTGAAGTATAGGTTAGGTTGCTTATTTAAATCAGTATTATAAAACATAAATGTATCTTAAATGCTCGCATAGCTTAGTTTTAGCAATCGCTGCCCCGCTACCACCGCATTGAGTATTGTAGGACTAAATGCAGCCCATGGTAATTATGTAAACCACAAACGAATAGTCCGAGTCTGTGTATATTTTTGTGTCAATTAAATGTAAGTTTGTAGAGTTGCCCACAGTACAGGTTAAATCATAGTACAGGACTTGTCTTCTGATCTACAAAATTTAAAAATGTAGTCGATTTTCATTAGGATATGTTCCCTTAGTTCTTCTGAACTACGCAACAGATTTTGTTACGGTATTCAAGAGAGTCTAGATAATTTCTTCCAAAAGGTTTATGTGTATGTTATACTTATATAAAGCAGAGAAAAGTCGAAGTATTGTACTGAAGTATTAAGAAAGAGATTTCCGACATTTTTCCGGTTTCCATTGAATCGGTGTGGCTTACTAAATCTTACGAGATCAATAAAAATAATGTATTACAGAATTGCACATATAACAGGACGGGACGCTACTAAATAGCGAGATAAAAAAAAGTGTGTGTGTACTTATGTACACGCGTTAGAAGTTATAATTCTTTGGCGTAACTACATAAAAATCTTTTAAAATTTTTTATTCATTTGTCTTATGCTACGTTTGTAGAAAAAACGACACTAACAATAGAAAAAATGTATTTAATACATTGAAAGTTTTAATACAGAGAAATACAAAGAAACAAAATGTTGGCTATAGCTAACTTCAGGGTTTTTTTTTAATTGTAGCACGGTAAAATTGCTGCACTGTGCCTGATGGTAAGCACAGTACAATCCAAAAACAACGGCGACCAACGAGTGACACATTATCCATCGCCGGTCGCCGCTGTCATGCCGGCCTGCGAAAAGCTGGATATGCACAGGCTGATCTTGAAACGCGACCCGCAGAAATGAATCACTATGACGGGCTTTTTCGCCATATGTATGGTGGTTACGACCCAGTCAGGCTGTAAAACCTTACCCCCCCCGCTTTCGCCATTGCCTAGTTATTCAGCAGGGTGCACCACGTGCAGGTGAGGTTGGCTTGGGTGTCTCAAGTCTTAGATGTTATTCGACACCCCTTACACGCCAAAACGGGTATCTGTATTCCGTGACGGTATGCGCGCGCATCCTAAAAATTTACTCTCATCAATTTTCCCTAACGCGCCAAAAGAAGTATAACTTCGAAAAAATATATCACTATTATCTTGCTCATAAAATAAATTTGTCTATCAGTGATTGGTAAGCGTGTTCATATACAGCTTTGATCGATGTAGGTCGATTACAATGATCCGGATCTTTTGATTAAGGAAGACATCTTAATAAAAACATAGCACAGCATTATGTGGTAACTCTCAATAACCATTATTGAGAGTTTGTCGCCAAAATACAAATGCTGTCAAATGGCTATAGAGTGAATTAATCTGTGAACGATGGTGATGTCTGGAAGTGACACCTCTCTCTGTGCATCGACTAAAAATTACTGTAACGTGTAATGTATTTAAATGTATGTAAGTTGTGAGATCCATGTAATACCAAATCGATTACTTTGTTAAGTCCCTACATAAGAAATCTTCTGTCTTAAGTTATTACATAATTAGTTCACCTAACAACACCTCATAGTGACCATATCAATATTAAAAATCTTTTGTGTTTTAAATAAAGTAGATTAACTTGGCCATCACATGAAAACACAATGTATCTCACATGTAATACATATTATATTAAATAAGATTGTTTTTCCTTGCTTTATACACTAAACACTAATTGTATCCTAAATTTGAAGCTTCTTATTCTGCTAGCGGCGCCTTAGAGTTTTGATTATCGGTCAGTCAGTGAGTGACAAAATTAAGAGATTTTGAGTAGTTATATATCTTAAACAATTGATTGAAACTGATCATTCAGTTAAAATATACCGTATTTATACAATTCCTGTTTGGTTACTGAAAAGACAGGCTTCTAATTTTACCCACAACGAAGTTATAGGGGTCCAAAATGGCCTGAATAGCTTCGAGAAAAGGATAGTACGGCTGTGCCGCTTTTTTGCTCGACTTGGCGGGGGCACCGCCGTACCCCCAGATAAACCAGAGCGGGTTTCTTGCCGGTTCTTCTCGATGACTGAGTTGTTTTCCGAACCGATGGCTCGGTCTCGCACGGACTAAAACCCCACGGTGTACGTCTACCGCTAAGTTAGGGCGTCGCGAGATCTCTATAGACTTCATCGTGCCGCCCCAGCGGTTGGCCCAGCAGCGGTATCGCTGCCGCCGGGCCTCGTCCTGTTAGGAGACAGCCGGGTATACACCGGCCAGCTCCTCCGTCCGCCGGACCTGTGCATTAGGAAGATGGGTCACTCGACCCATCTTCCCTAGGTCCGGCTAATATAGCGCCTTCTCAGGGCATAAAATGAATAAGGTAATTTTAATTTTGATATCTTTAGGTGTGTTCATGCAATAAAACTAAACATTAAATGATATTATGGCGAAACCTGTAAATATTCATTTAATTAGGTTATTTTACTATATACTGTGTATCCGTAGTCGACTTGATAAAAATGTAATATCCCTCATTATGTTTTAAGTAAGCATTTTTCCTGTACACAGGATACCGTTTCAGCCTCACAACTGAAAAGGACAAGAGATTATCCCAAACAAACAAAAGTCTTTTCCGAGGGCTTTGTGTAAAAAAAATATATTTACTTTCCCCTCTGTAACTTCTAAACGATATAATATATTACGAAATTAATTTGGATACTTTTTATAAAAGGGTCCTAATTAAATTCATTTAAAAAGAACCGAAATTAGTTTTTAATCTATTTTATACATAAATAATTGAAAGTAAAGAAAACATGACCTCATCCTGAATTAATTCTATGTAATACTAGCTTCTGTCCGCGAATTCGTCCGCGTGAAATATTTACTTTGGGGCTAGCGCTAACACGCAGCTCTCAAAAGCAAAAAGAAACGATTTTGAAACATTCTTAATTAGAGCTCCGCTCCTATAGGTCTCCGTGTGATGATATAAAGCCTTCCTCGATAAATGAGCTATCTAACACTGGAAGATTTTTTTTAATCTGACCATAAGTTCCTGAGATTAACGCGTTCAACTCAACAAACAACCTCTTCAACTTTATAATCTTTATATAAAAAATTTCTTCTGTGCGTGTGTATGTCACTGAACTCCTCCTAAACGGCTGCACCGATTTTGATTAAATTTTGTGTGCATTTCAGTGGGTCCAAGAATGGTTTAGATTCACAATTGGACCCAGTTGGTGGCGCTGCGGTTGACTTTTAGGTTTTTTTTTATTGTCAAGGCACGTCTGCCGAGCCCGCTAGTATTAGTATAGATTATAAATGCGAATATGATTTTGTTTGTAACGATTTTATGCCTTAAGTACTGAAGCGATCATCGTATAATTAAAACAGACGATACCAGGGATACAGAGAAGAACACAGAGTATCTTTCATCCAGAAAAAAGTACTGTTCCAGTGAAAAAAAAATTACCTTCTGGCATTGCAACAGGATCTAGTAATACGAATAAACAGCACCATAATGCTGGGAGTACAGATAGAGAGACCTATCTCGAGAGATATGTCTCGGAAAAAAATCTGATACCCAAAAACACTATTATTCTATTTCGCACCGAGTTCTAATATTTATACTAATATTATAAAGAGGTAAAGTTTGTGAGTTTGTGACGTTGTAGGGGGTAATCTCAGGAACTACTGGTCCGATTTGGAAAATTCTTTCAGTATTATATAGTTCATTTATCGGGGAAGGTTACAGGCTATATATCATCACGTTAAGACCAATAGGAGCGGAGTATTAATGAAGAATGTTTCAAAATGTTTTTCCTCTTGAGAGCTTTCGCTTCGTGTTAGCGTTAGCCCAAAGTAACTATTCCACGCGAACGAAGTCGCGCGCAGAAGCTGGTCAATCATAATTTCTCATTTATGTTTTTCAATCAACGTCAGCGCAAACGATTCCGTGTGATATAATATACAATGTTTCTAGCAATTGCTTGCTCTAATAAAATATCAAATAATGCCACCTAGTGGAGAGTTATAGTAAGATGTATAACACAAAAACCTCTGTAAAAAAAATTCTGTGCAAGTTTTATGGCGATCAATCAACCGGCGGTCAAATTTATCGGTCTCAGATATACCAATATCAATGTCTTGCGATGTTAAATTTGCTTATATTTATATAATACATAGAATACCGCTTACAAACCTTTAATATATATCATCACACTAAGATCTATAGGAGCGGAGCATCAATGAAGAATGTTGCAAAATCGGGGTATTTTTGCCTTTTCAGAGCTTCCGCTGCGTCTTAGCCCAAAATAACCATTCCACGCGTACGAAATCGTGGGCAGAAGCTATTAACTAATCATATTAGCTATACTAATATCATAAAGAGGTAAAGTTTGCGTAGTTGTAGGGGGTAATATCTGGGGAGCCGGAGAAAAAATGGTCGAACGAACACGTTTCTTACGAACGCTGCCTTAAAGATGAGAGATATGTGATTGAGTTCTAGAAAAAAGTTGTAGCTTGATAATGCCTATTACCGCCCAACGAAGGGGCCACGGGTCAGCTAGGACTATATACACGCAAACAATCATTACAAGATAATCTAAGTAAATACCAACTATTCCAAAATGTCGCGATTAGCAATGAATTACGGCTGCATAAATACGAGACTGCAAAATTTGCAGCGTACAACATAGATTATGAAAACCCCGAAATCGATATTAACGCGACCGAAGTCGCGGGTAAAAGCTAATTTATAATAAATATTAAAAATGATAAGAATAATAATAGTGTAAGAATGGTCATGATCATACGCCGGTACGGTTAGTAGTTTTATGCAACTGCGCTTCTAAGGAACTCCACTACTGTATTTTCATTATATGTATATATATTATACATTAAAGATAGATAGGTTACAAGTTTCCATGTAAAATTGAATTTGTTTACTTGTTATTGTGTGTAGTTGTTCCCCTACAATGTACATAGAGAATGACAGGGATCATCAATTATGGTCGAACAGCCCCTTTGTGCAATTTTCTTTGCATTAACACATTCCCTACCAATTCACACGCATTCGTTTCGCACTGTTTCGGCCACATATAAGTTCTGGTTACTAATTATTTCCACGATAGTTATTCTGTTAGTTTGCTAAAAGTATTAATTTCTCTCACTAGTTATATTTAAGACGATCAACCTATGATGGCGTTAAAATAGCTTATTTCAATTTTCCCTTAACAAACTGAAATAGTTTAGAATATTATCCGATACGAAATATATATAAGAGTCGTTGAGGTATGTATGCTTGGTACACATATATGTTTCAACAACTCATATGTCTATGAATAGTTAGTTTAGCTTAGGTTTGCTCAGATGACTAGCATAGTTCGATCCCTTGCCGCCCCAACAATACGGTCAGACGGTACACCTTTGAAGGTCAGATAGGTTGTGAATTGCAACAGCCCAAGCCGAGGTGTGCCGTGCACCCTTGAGCGAGTTGTCAAATAAAATCGGTTGAGTGCCTTAAGCGCTTGCCTTAGTAGTCCGGTGAAGTTGTTAAGACCTTAATAGGTCAATAGCGTAGTCAGTTCGAAAAAAAAAAGCTTATTTCAATCAATTATTCATCAAAATGAACCGAATAAAACAAAATTTATAAAAATTCCATAATCCATAATTCCATAATTCCATATCAAAAGTTATTGTAATTTTAATGACGACGCGACATAAGTATGAGAGAAAAGTACATAGTAATTATCTATACTTCTATTCTATAATCTATACTTCTATACTAATATTATAAAGAGGTAAAGTTTGTGGGTTGAGGTTGTAGGGGGTAATATCTGGGGAGTCGTAGAAAAAATGGTAAAACGTTTCTTACGAACGCTGCCTTAACGATGAAAGATATATGATTGAGTTCTAGAAAAAAGTTGTAGCTTGACAAAGCCTATTACCGCCCAACGAAGTGGGCACGGGTCAGCTAGTATACTATAATATTATAAAGTGGTAAAGTTTGTGATTTTGTGACGTTGTGGCGTTGTAAGGGGTAATCTCAGGAACTACTGGTCCGATCTGAATAAATATTTCAGTGTTATATAGCTTATTCATCGAGAATGGTTATAGGCTATATATCATCACGCTAAGACTAATAGGAACGGAGCACAGATGAAAAATGTTTCAAAATCGAGATTTCTCTTTTTGAGAGCTTTCTACTGCGTTACAGCGTTAGCCCAGAGTAGTTACTAATATATATTCAGATGACTTTATGAGACACTGTTTCGTACATCAGATTTCACGTGGACAAAGTCGCGGGCACAGCTACTAAGTAATAAATTTACAATATAGTCTGTAACGTAAAATAAATAAATACAAAATGTAGGATTGTAAAATGGGTAATAATAAGTTTTATTAAGTACACATATGGACACATTGTATCCAGTTACATGGTCATGGTTAGTTATCTCCCGTTGATCGGGTCCAATTAAGCGCAGCGCCGCTCTGGGGTCCCGTGTCCGACCTGCGAGCTAGTTCTGCAGTCTCATATCTATATACACGTGATTCATTGAACTACACTACCGACGTAATTGTATTTACGTTCGGTCTGTTACCATTTACACGGGAATCGCATACCTAAAATCCAGATTACAATGTATGATGAGCATTTTAATATTTATATTTTATAATGTTTAGTACTAGGTCTCCTTTACGCAATGTGGTAGACATTGCAGGTTCCATTGCCTTGTTCTATTTTAGCACCCTCTCTAACCTACAGTTTTTATGACAATTTGCTTCGTACCTAACGATTATAGCGTCACGATAGCCAATAACTTCCCTCAATACATAACCCATAGAATACAAAAAGAATCTTTCAAATTTGACTTGTAATTCTAGAAACTATTATTAATCGCAGTCTACTTGAAGGTCTTTCTTTGGCTTATATTTATGTTCGTTTCGTTGTCTAAAATAGAACTCCACTCGGACATACCGTGGCGCACTTATATACCTTTCAATAAAGGAGGGTGGAAGACTCAGGAAAGCCGACGTCATAATTCGAACGATTCGACAATGTTCGAAACGGATTACTTTTAGAACTTCTTTGTTTTTGGTTCCCACGGACGATTACTCATTCTTTATCTACATACCGTATGTAAAAGTAATATCTACTGTACCTGTTTGATTAATCAATATATTGATGACTTTATATTTACATTTTAAAGACACATGGAAGCAATTTCAGTATAATTTACACCGGTTAGTTATCTTCCATTGATCTGGTCCAATTAAGCCGTGCGACGCCCCAGGGAACCGCGTCCGGCTTAGCTCTTAGCTACACACTGCATAACTCACACTAGCCACGTCACACACCTCCGAGATATAATTCTGCTGATGTAACTAGCGTCCGTGCTGAATATGTAACTAAGCAATGCAGTTGAATCTCTGTAGTATGCACATGTGGTAAATCAATTCACAACTGAATTACGGGAACAATAAACCAGAGGGTTGACTATTTAAAATGAAATCGCATAAGCTTTAAGAATAGTATAGCAAATTTGGTTAAAATCCTCGATGCCGATACGAACCAAAAAGTAAATATGTCGATTGTATATTTAAAAACAAAACAAAAATATTTAATTCAATTTAGGCCTTAGGAAGGCACTACTTACACTTATGAACTAATTTGCTTGGTATGAAATGTTTTTACCTAAGAACTTCGTCATTTATAAACACTGTTGGATTTATTTTATGGGAAAAGGAATATTTACAAAGTTGTTCCAATTTATTAGCAATATATTTTGAAATTCTTTAATACACCTATGGTCAAGGAGATCATTCTGGTGCATTTTTTGGGGTAGATTTCATTGGAGTTTATTATTTGTAATAATTTTATATTTATTTTACTGTTTACATGCTTTAGCGTTGGCCCACAATATTACCTGATGATAAGTGACGATGTGGGTCAAGCTGTTAAGACTATAATTCTATAAAGAACTGGCTCTGAAGTTCAGCTGGCATAACATACCAATAGACGCTTGGTAACTACTTTTCAACTTGACGGTGGTACCTAATCTAGTAGACATTGAGTAAAACCATACCACTATGTTCAGGTTTCCTCACGATTTCTTCATTCACCAAGAGCTCAGTTTCAATGTAGAGACTTAAATTTATGTCGATCAACACCACCCGCGACGTCCATAGTATCTCGGAGTCATCTTTACTCCATTATAATGTAAATGACTGCGCAAAAAGAAAGTACAAAAAGGGAGATTCTGAGATATATTTTGTATATAAACGTTTTTGCTTAAAAACCTCTCTATAAAGATGCTGATTTTTTTATTATGTTGGTAATGGTCAAGTTAATTTGAATAGTGGTACGTAAAAAACATATTTGTATCCCTCCTCTTTCGGTTATTCACAGACATCATGAATAATTGTTGTATAACCTATACCCTTATTTAAAACGAAACTAACAACTTCTTACATGTCATAATTCATCAACCTGTTTAGGTTACACTAAAAAAAATGTGTACATACGATACAAGTGTAAACTTATAATTAAATAGACGTGAAAGTTTTAACAAAGAAAGAAAGATTTAACAATGTTTGTTTATAAATAAATAATAGTTAAATATGACGCACAATACTTAAAATATTACACAAATTATAAACAAAACAAAAATTAGGTTATTCTGTTATTAAAATAATAAAATATTAGGTTATTAAAATATTAAAATTATAACGTAATTATTGGAACGATGCACTCACCACCGCGTCACCAACTCAAGCGTGACCGTTCACTCTCGTTTACTGTTCATTGACTGAATTACGGGAACAATAAACCAAGGGGTTGACCACCTAAAATGAAATCGCATAAGCTTTAAGAAAAGTATAACAAATTCGGTTAACATCCTCGATGCAGATACGAACCAAAAAGCAAATGTGTCGATTGTATGTATTGTATTACACCAATTATAAACAAAACAAAAGTTATATTGTTCTATATATTAGAATATGTAATAACGTAATTATTGGAACGATGCCCTCGTTGCGAGGCGTAAGTAAACCCAATTGAGCGTCACCAACTCAAGTGTGACCGTTCACTCTCGTTTACTGTTCATTGCGCTTAAAAATGTTTATACTGTAATAACATTAGCCTACTGCGAAACCAAATAAAATGTAATAATCATTATTATTACATAGTATCAAACAAAGTCCCCCACCGCGTCTGTCCGTCTGTCTGTCCATCTGTCTGTCTGTTCGCAATAAACTCAAAAACTACTGAACGCATTTTCATACGGTTTTCACCAGTGGATAAAGTGTTTCATGAGGAAGGTTTTGGTATATAATTTGTCAAGGATTTTTTTATAATCAGGGCGGGACAGCGTCTGCCGGGCCCGCTATTATTATATAATATAAGGGGTTGGAGGGTTTAAAATAATTGTATAGTATCCTTTTTACATTATTTAGACGTCATTATTCTTTCAAAACTAAGTTAAGAGTTCATGTTGTAAGCTCGTTTCAAGTTGTAAGCTATTTACCTTGTCTAAATCTCGAAATATTATATAATTTTTACGATGTCAAATTTTTAAATGCTTCTCCTGAAAAGTTGCATTTTTGCATAAGTGACAGAGTGCGATATATAGACGTTCACACAATTTATTTTACCAAATATTCACTTTACATTATCATCCAATATGTTACATACAAACGGTTTTGGTATATAATATGTCACGGATTTTTTTTATAATCAGGGCGGGACAGCGTCTGCCGGGCACGCTAATATCACATAATATGAGGGGGTTGGACGGTTTAAACTAATTGTATAGTATCTTTTCTACAATATTTAGACGTCATTATTCTTTCCAAACTAAGTTAAGAGTTGATGTTGTAAGCTCGTTTCAAGTTGTAAGCTATTTACCTTGTCTAAATCTCGAAATATTATATAATTTTTACGATGTCAAATTTTTAAATGCTTCTCCTGAAAAGTTGCATTTTTGCATAAGTGACAGAGTGCGATATATAGACGTTCACACAATTTATTTTACCAAATATTCACTTTACATTATCATCCAATATGTTACATACAAACGGATCATATTTACTTGAAGCCTAACCATAAATCTAGATTAAAGTTCCATAGATATATTATACCGAATATTGGTTTAGTTCACAATACCCATTACATTCCATGTCTGAAACCAATTAACTCTTGTTGATTTAATATTCGATGCACGTAAACCTATCACATGTTCTCAGTATTAACTGATCGAGAGTTCAGCGAAAACAGACTGAGAATATATCCAATTGTAACAATAATAGGACAAGAAATCCTTTAATAGAGAAATTATACTAAATACATGAACATAACTTTTCAGTACATATCTATTTAATAAGAATAAAAATCTAACGTATCTGTACCACGGCCGTAGCTGGGGGGGCATTGCGGGGCAATTGCCTAACTTAAAAAAAAAAAACAAAAACTAATATAAACTATGATAATTAAATAGTTTGTTCATAGTTTGAGTTTAAAAAAAAGTGTGTGTGTACTTATGTACACGCGTTAGAAGTTTTTTTTTTATATCATAGGAGGCAAACGAACAGATGCGTCACCTGATGTTAAGTGATCACCATCGTCCATAGACACTCTCCCCCATCCCTCCCTTTCCCCCAAACGCAGACTAGCAACGCACTTTCGACTCCCTAGTGCTGTTAGTGTCTATAAACGCTAGTGATTATTTAACATCAGGTGACCCACCTGCTCGTTTCTCTGCTATGTATGACATAAAAGAAATGTATTTTTATAAATGTTTAATAATAACAATTGATTTTAAATACAAGAGTGCATACTATGCTGTTATCACAAAGCAAATGTACTGACGGCGACAGTTCAAGCTCATATTGCCGCCTGAAGTAATCATAAAACTATCACAGATACAATCGCAGCGTGGCACTGTTCTAGATTCATAAAAGATTGAGTAATTTAGAAGGTTAGATTAGTAGAGACCCTATTATAATATAGCTATTATATAATGACTGTTATTTCCATTATTTCCAGATGGTGAACTCTATTCCGGCACAGTTGCAGATTTCAGCGGCATGGAACCTATAATTTACCGAGAACCTTTGCAAACGGAGTCTTATGACTCTATGACTCTGAACGGTCAGTATTATTACATCAAACTTGCTTCTTTTTAACCGACTTCAAAAAAGGAGGAGGTTATCAATTCGTCTGT
>MNPI01028584.1:0-22062 GCA_015888305.1 Antheraea pernyi
GGCTTTAGCTTTGGTAGGTTATTTATAATGTCATCTTAAGTGGCATTACTGTTCCGGTTAATCGTTATTCATCGTATAAATCGTTAATCATCGACAGAATTATCAACCACATTCACAATTAGAATTACAGAGTAAAGGGATTGAAATTATTCCGAAGCTGAATTTTATGGCTTTGTATTAACATCGTCTTTATTTTTAAACGTACAAAAAAATAATGTACAAAAGTGTAAGTTTGGTCATGAAAACAGGAAGTAACAAAGGCTAGAGTCCTAGTCCAGGAGCGAGGGCGTTCCCCTGGACTAGAGGGGGAGTATATAGTAAACCAACCCGCCGCGATATTACCTTACCGCGTCACTCGGGGCTGTTTGCCCGAGCGCCTGCGCCTCTGAGACAAAATCTGTCTTTGCGCATGCGCGTGCGATCGTACGAGGCGACGCCGCGTCCTCGCGCCAAGACAGTCTGCCCAAGCACTCGTGACGGCTTGACGCTTGCTTATTGACATGCGCCTACGACGCACACGCACGCGCTTCCTTTGTTTAGTTTACCGTGTTTTACATATAATATCTAGTGAACACCACGATTGTACTTTTGTTGTGTTGAATAAACTGTTAGCCCTGAGAATTAGCCTTGTTTCCATCATATGAGATACACACCCCTCATAAAATGTAATACTACCTATAAAGTGACTGTTCCATGACTAACTTGACACTGGTAGAATCCGTATCTACGAGACGCTATCATTAAAAAGTTGAAATTTATAACGCGCGCTAGTTATGTAAAAAATCGTAAACCATCTTGATATCCTTCTATTATGCATACCAATAAAACGATAACTAATAGAATGTCGAATGAATACACAGTAATACCCCGACTTATGCTACCCCATTTTTCATGAATTCTTAGACATGCGGTTTTTCTTTTTTTCACTAATGAAATTATAAGAGAATCAGCCTCAGATCCTGGACGAATTAATAGCATAATTTAAAAAATGGTCTATATTTTAACACAATTACATTTAGAGGAGGATAGTGATGACGTTCAAGAATTATTGGTTTCATACAGCTAAGAGCTAACAAATTGATTCGTTGGAGCTATTTGAATCGGAAAATCAAATGACGATTGCAAACTTAACAAAAGGCCTCACTTGAATTGAATAGTTACAAATTTTAGCAACAATAAACTTTAATGAAGAGCGTTTTTCTACTATAAAACGCGGGATAGAAACGTTACTGACATGCTACGAGGAAATTTCACACGAGAAGAAAAAAAAAACTCCTGAGGCGACATTGTTAAAATATTTAAAGCCTTCGATACCAGGTCCTGACTAAACATACTCCGTAAGCTGAACCCCAAATTACGCGAATTCGATTTACGCAGTTGTCGTTCCATCCCACTTATCGTGTAAGTCCGGGGTGTTACTGTATAAAATAACCAGGTCCTGACTAAACATACTCCGTAAGCTGAACCCCAAATTACGCGAATTCGATTTACGCAGTTGTCGTTCCATCCCACTTATCGTGTAAGTCCGGGGTGTTACTGTATAAAATAATCAAAATAATAGGTGCTCAAATTACGAATTTCTAAACCTTAATATCAGTGCATAAAATTTAAAAAAGATAAATTGACACTGACATAAAACTTTGACGTATGCGTTTATCCAGTCAGCTACGTTCTAGCGAATGTCGCTTTCGGCTTTGTCGATGGACTTGGAATCTTGAATGTCGACCGCTATTACGGCGATCCAACATTTTTTTTTGTTTTTCGCCTTTAAACTGTTTAATTTCTTAGTATAGATAACTTTTTAATAAGATAACGTGAGTTCTTTTTCATTATAATAATGGTGAACGTTTTCTAGGATTTCCGTTTTGTCGCAGTATAGAAACATTCTATTCATTATTCACGTTTTAGATCCGGAAACCTACTTATAATTTGTGCATGTATTACTATGTATAAAATATGAGATTCATCTATCAAATTAGTGTTGTACGAAGCGTTCATTTAATAAGTAATGTGGAAGTTTAATTAATGATGAATGAACAAATAATTTGTGTTTTATAGTGTATTTTAGACGATGATAAATTGAATATATTGCAGGAGGAGTTGGGAAGCGTGATCTGAGTGTGTTCAAGTTGTCATGAAGCAGTGACCTTTAGTTATTTGTCAAAATGTTTCGTAGTAAAATTAGGATACATACCTGTCGTATTATTTTGCTGACGTCCCTGGCATGGTTGCTTATTGACATGATGTTGCTCGCGATGTACTCCGATTGTTTTGGAGAAGGGTGCAGCAAGAAACCATCAGTTAGTGAGAGTTCCCTGTCGGTGAGTATTTGAGGAAAACTTATATTTAGATTTTA
Source organism: Antheraea pernyi (assembly GCA_015888305.1). Classification (NCBI taxonomy): domain Eukaryota; kingdom Metazoa; phylum Arthropoda; class Insecta; order Lepidoptera; family Saturniidae; genus Antheraea; species Antheraea pernyi. The sequence continues at coordinate 2,357 of MNPI01028584.1, forward strand.
TTTCTTTTGAAATTCAAATTAAGTTTCATTGAAGTTTATAATAAATGTAAAGTTGTATTAAAAACATGGTAAGAGGTTTTTTAAAATCTTCAAATAGATTAAAGATTCACTGTTCTTTTTTCCACATTTTTATTGCATTTTGCTAGTTTCCTGCTATATTTGTTGTCAATTAAATATAATTCAATTAATTTGTGATAAATTTTGTTAAAAAAATATATTTTTGCATAAATGTATATGTAATGTGTAGTGTTTCTTTTTAATTTATACAGAAAACAATTATATTTAAAATTAAACTTAAACATATATAACTGTTCACCAAATACATTTACAATATATTTATATATTTTGATTAGAATTAATTATAGCATTAATGACTAAAAATTCCAAAGAATAATTAATTTAGTAAATGCTATACACTTAACAAGTTAACCAACATAATTTAATTTCTAATGTCTATGACATTAGATTAACATGTTATTAAATGCCATAGAAAAATTAAGTTATGATAATTTCTAATAGGAATCAAATGAAGTTGGTTACTAAGCAATCTGTGCAATTCCGAATTAGTTTCTATTTGAATTATATAATAAAATAAATTAATCGCCTAACCTAATAATTTAAAGTATTAATGCAAATTTCCTTTAAAAAAATTATGGTTATAACTAATATTGTTATTTAGTCTTTTATACAGAAAGAAGAACATAAAGGAAAAAGAGCTGCAATAGCAGCTGCTCTACAGCCAGAAATAGATGATGATGACACAAACCTTGAGGAAAATGAGATAGGCCAGGATCTTGGAGATGATACACCAATGTTGCCACCATATTCCAAGTCACATCTTAAAAGATGGGAACCAGCTCCTAGCGTAAGACCACAAGGAGATTCCCCAGGAGAAATGGGTATGTTTCATTCAAATTATGTATTTAAATGTTTAGAACATCAGCTATGACGAACTTAGCAGGCCATAAAAGAAAAAATATGTGGATTTTATATTGATATTTATTTTTAACTTCCTGCTCTTTCTATTTTGGTTAGATTGCTCTAAATATTTTTTTAAATTAGATATTTTGGATCATTGTAAAGTCTTATAAGTTTGATTTATTGACGGTTTTGAATCCTTGGATCTATAACAAAGTCATTGTTTTTGCATAAATGTCATCTAAAATTATAGGCAAGTAAAATATATATAAAAAAATTCACTCCATTAAATAAATGTGCCATTACATAAGGATATTACGACATAACATTTCTTTGACTAATTAGAAAAAAAATCTTATGTTGTATGATGCAAGTATAATAATTATATCCTAATGCTTACTTAAGTCTTTTTCTTTTAATTAGCTTCGATATGATAATTAGGATAGTCAGAGAACTAGTAGTTTGGAAATATATCATGCTGAGAAATTATGAAGAACTTATTGTCTCTTTTGTTTGAGAATACAATGTATGATCTATGTAATATTTTTTATCATTCATCCAGACAATTTTACCTTCATCTTATTTAGTTACAGTAGTAGCGTGACATGAAGATGTATCACGTAAATAGACATAAGTTTCAAAATTATTATAGATTTTTTTAAATTTGTTATGTCAATAACAACTTCACCGGACTTCATTATAGTAGAGATTTCTATATTTACAGTGAAGTCTTTTGGTGTACCTATAATATAATCGGTTTATAAAATTATATTTCGTAAGTGCCAGTTGCACTGATCTTAAAGTTAGAATTTTTTCATAGATTTCACTTTCTATAAAGTTTATTATTAAGTTAAATGTTTAAATTTTTTTTACTGTAATAAATGCCTAAATGCTAGTTTTTATGTTCTTATAGTGATTGCGTACTTATGAGAGAGATATCAACAGATATGTGTAGAAAATAATTCAGTCTCCACTTTCACTTTTCATGATTCATCCTTGGTATTCCAAACGAAGCTGTATTAGTCTTGCTGTTTTAAACAACTGTAGTCTTAAAAATAAAGCACAATGTTGGCATAGCTATAATTATAATTAGATAATGGTGACTACATTCACCTTTACTTGTTTGATTTGCGTTGTTAATGAAATCTATTCATATACCAGGAAATACCTATATTGCTTTATTTATTTATTTATTTTTTTCAAAATGACTACGCTATTGACCTAGCAAGGTCTTAACAGCTTCACCGGACTACTAAGGCGAGCGCTTAAGGCACTCAGCCGATTTTATTTTGACAACTAGCTCTAGGGTGCGCGGCACACCTCGGCTTGGGCTGTCGCCTGATACATGCAATTCGCGACCCATCTTTTTTTTTTAACGTGAGGATATCCCTTATGGATACACCACCCTCTCGGGGGAGAGAGTGAGTTATGTCCGACTCGTACAGACTAAAACCCCACAGTCTACGTCTGTCGCTATAGTTCACTGTCGTTATTTCATCGGGAGGGTCGGTAAAATATGCCGCGGACGTCTTTTACAACGCGCAGCGTTTGCTACGGGTTCGTATTTTGCGGCGGATTATATTGCTTTATTATTCATAAGATGTGATATTAGAATGTTTTTTTGGGTTTCATATACAAGATAATATAGAGAAGACCATGTAAAAAAATACTTCGAACAATCCTTTCAGGAATCGAATTTCGTTTATCTTTATTAATTACTTGAATTTGTAAACTTTACATGTTAACGCTTTCTATCTTCAACATTTCTTAATATCGAATCTGAAGAGATTGTGGTACAAATGCTGATAAATGAAATATGTAAATTTTATTTGTTGTTGACAAAGTATATTCTGGCCTTTGCAAATATTATCTAATACTCTTACTGCGAAAATATGATTATCATATTATTGCGCAATGTGTCTGTGTTTCGAATAATTCGTATTATTTTAACATAATAAATCGCCTGTAGACTATCTGATGGTAAGCCGAGAGCAATTCAAAAACAATGGGGATCCTTGAGATCTATCCATCCGCTGTTGCCGATGTCATGCTGGGCTTCAAGCTTTAGCTGCTAGGTATACACTGGCTGATACCGAAACATGACACTAAAATAGAGTCACTGTGACATGTTTATTGCAACCCAGTAGTTTAACTACCATAAGAACTACCATTTCGTACTGCCTTATTGCCTATACCTGTCTTATTGCCCGCGAAACCGTCCGTGTGGAACGTAATATTAAAAAAAAAATTGACTAATAAAATCATCTGAATGTATTAAGTCCATACTAGCCGTACTACTTCGTTGGGCGGTAATACGTACGCGTGGAATGGTTATTTTGCACTAAGACGCAGCGGAAGCTCTGAAAAGGAAAAATACCCAGATTTTGCAACATTCTTCATTGCTGCTCCGCGCCTATGTGTCTTAGCGTGATGATGTATAGCCTATAACCTTCCCTGATAAATTAACTATATAACACTGAAAGAATTTTCCTAATCGGAACAGTAGTTCCTGAGATTACCCCTTACAACGTCACAAACTCTACCTCTTTATAATATTAGTATAGATACTTATCTACTTTTCTCTCGTACTTAAGTCGCGTCGTCATTAAAATTATAATAACTTTTGATAGAGTGAAGTTTTATCGTGAACGCAGTACTTTACCAGTGATGGGTGGTCATACAAACAGGCAGACAGACACATATTTATAAAAATGATTGAAATGTATTATATTACTTATTCCAAGAGACCTGCAACGCAACGTTTTAAGTTTTTTTTTCACAAATTGTAAAAAGTACAGACACGTTAAATAAATTAACTTACATTCTTATTATATGTATAGATAAGGTCGTACTATAAAGGGAATATTTGACCATATTTTCTTTGTTAATGCATCCATGCCAAGCCGGAGCTAGCAACTAGTTTTTTTTTATATATTTCAGTCGCGTATAAAGCTAGATGGAACATCATTACTTTTAATACGTAGTTCACGTAAACTTTCAAGATTAATTCAGGTCGATGTTACGTACATGGTGTATGTAATTTTTTTTATGATTAAGCTACGTATGAGCGACAATGACTTTCTATTCTCTCATTAGTAGATTTAACGCAGTGATTACGTATAAATTTTCCCACAACATTGAGCCTTTGAATGACGTTAGATGTTGTTATGTACGATTGTTCTTAAGGTATTGTACATACTAGGTAATATTAATTAAAAGCCAAAAATGACTAGCGTGCAAGGTTTATTTATTGATCTACTGGTGTAGGTATTTATTATCTATGCTAATAATAATAGTTAATAATCTGTACTAATATAATAAAGAGGTAAAGTTTGTGAGTTTGTGACGTTGTGGGGGGTGATCTCAGAAACTACTGGTTCGATTTGAAAAATTCTTTCAGTGTTATATAGCTCATTTATCGAGGAAGGTTATAGGCTGTATCATCACGCTAAGACCGATAGAAGCGGAGCACCAATTAAGAATATTTCAAAATCGGGTTTTTTTTCCTCTTGAGAGCTTCCGCTGCGTGTTAGCGTTAGCCCAGAGCAACTATTCCACGCGAACGAAGTCGCGGGCAGAGGCTAAGTAATATTATAAAGAGGTAAAGTTTGTGATGTTGTAGGTGGTAATCTCAGGAACTAGTAAACGGATTTTGAAAATTCTTTTATCAATAAAAAGCCACGTTATGTGTGAGTGTCATACGCTATATATTACCGCGAAAAATGTAAAGACTTTTTTTATGCTAGTTGGATTTGCAATGTAAAACGGTCGAACGAAAATGTTTTTTTCCAACGCTGCCTTGACGATGAGAGATATATGATTGAGTACTAGAGAAAAGTTGTAGAGCTTGATAATGCCTACAAAAAAGTCACGAACAGCATGTGTCTACCTTTTATATTTAAGTCACAAAAAGTAATTTTTTATAAATGTTTACCGCCCAACGAAGTCGGCACGTGTCAGCTAGTTTCTGTATATATTGCCTATACATTTATTGCGTGTTAACGATAATAAAAAAATGTCCTTACGAATGTCGTTATCGAGGAAAATACCCAAAGAACGCTTTTAACACGTTTAAAAATCTATATAAACAAAAAACAATTACAGAATGTGTGTAAGTAAGCGCGTAACTTCAGTACGACTGCACTTATTTAGTTGTTTTTCGTTATGGTTTTGATTGTTAGGACGAAGTTTATTTAACAAATCGTACGGAAAAAAGTGAAAATTTTGGGTTAAAATCTCCCGTATAAAAAGTAAGTGAATAGAAGAGTAGAGAGGTTTTTATAAATATTAACAGTATATTACGTTTAGTTGTTCGGTTGTAATCAATTATATTATAAGTAAAAAGCTGTAGATACCTCATAAGCGCTTCGACACCGCCTTGTCAAAACTTGGCTAGCTAATTTATATTTGTCGGTTGCTCCGTCAATCCTCCCGTATGTAAGTAACATATAACTATTTCTTTTTCACCACCTATATTGAGATATGCCATCTTACTTCCACATTTTATCTAAGACAGTGGCATTACAATATTACTTTACGTATGTGTGTTATTGTGCCATTTGTTTTGTTATAATATAATAGTAGTAGTAGTTATAATATCATTGGTTGTAATGTAAAAGAAAGATTAGGTTTCATATTCTTTATTAGTACACCCGTTCAAAGCCGGGGCTTGCAACTAGTAAGCAGTAATGTATAAACATATCAATCGTAATTATAGGTATAACTTGTGAAATCATATCTATAACTACCTGTGTCTGCGACTTTACACCCGTTCAAAGCCGGGGCTTGCAAATAGTAAGCAGTAATGTATAAACATATCAATCGTAATTATAGGTATAACTTGTGAAATCATATCTATAACTACCTGTGTCTGCGACTTTATTCGCGTGGAGCTTTAAGTAAAAAATGGCCATTAATAAAACCATATGAACGCATTAGTAATCCGGTGAAGGTTTAAAGACCTTGCCAGGTCAATAGCGTAGTCGGATTGAGAAAAAAAAAATGAATGTATTAAATCGATTTACTTACCTACTTTTCCCTTGTACTTAAGTCGCGTCGTCATTAAAATTACAATAACTTGTGGTAGAGTGAATCGATTTTAATGAAACAATGACTAAATGTTACTCGAGGATATGCTTTATGATTATATTTGATGAGGTTTAATTGTGAACGCAGTACTTTAGCAGTGGTGCGTGTGTAAGCAAACCGACAGACAGACAGACAGACAGACATTTCTAAAAATGATTGAAATGTATTTTATTACTTATTCCTATACACGTGCAACAATTTTTTTCACATAAATCTAAAAAGTACATTACTTTCTTATTATATGTATAGATATGGGGAGAAAATTACATTGAATTAAAGACGAAGCGATTTTTTTTATAAGTAGCACGGCAAAATGACTGCACCATGCCTGATGGTAAGCACAGTACAGTCCAAAAACAATGGCGACCACCGAGTGACAGACTATCCATCGCTGGTCGCCGCTGTCATGCCGGCCTGCGAAAAGCTGGATATGCACAGGCTGATCCCGAAACGCTCCCGAAACGCGACCCGCAACAGCGAATCACTATGACAGACTTTTTCGCCATATACATGATGGTTGCGACCCAGTCAGGCTGTAGAACCCTACCACTCCGCTTTCGCCATTGCCTCGTTCGTTATTCAGCAGGGTGCACCACGTGCAGGTGAGGTTGGTTTGGGTGTCTCAAGTCTTATGATGTTATTCGACACCCCTTACAGCCTATAAATGATGATGGTTTGTTAATAACATATTCGGACGCCGCGTCGATAGACGCAGGTTCGAATCCTAGCAACTGGGTCGGAGTTTACGATGAAGGAAAACATTCGGATGATACCACAGTATGGTGGTAGGAATTTTCTAAGTTTATTTATTTATTTATCATAGGAATTCGACAACAGTAACATAAAAGAAAAAGGTAAAAACAAACATGCAAAAAAACTTAAAATTATTTATGTCACTAATTATAGTTGACTACAGCATTACCCAATTAAGCTGGACTAGCTAGTTTTTTTAATTTTTATTTCATTTTTTTTTATCTCATAGGTGGCAAACGAACAGGTGGGTTACCCGATGTTAAGTGATCACCACCGTCCATGGACACTAACAACACCAGATGAGTTGTTAGTGCGTTGTCACCCTTTGCGGGAACGGGTTAGGGGTGGGAGAGGGAGAGGGGAGAGGAGAGGGGAGCGTGGGCCTCCGGCGCTTTCACTGACCGAACGAAACGCAACAATGCAAGCACTGTTACTTCACGTCGGTTTTCTATGAGAGGGTGGTACTACCCCGGACGAGCCACCACCGCCCTCAAGAAAATCTGTCGACAAACATAATATGTTGGTGTGTTCCGGCAGCTGCTCTTGATAGCCAGTCGTATCTAGGTTTAACATGTTTACCCTCTTAGACCATCGTTTAATATCAGAAGAGATTGCGGTAGAGCGCTATAAAACCTGCAAAAAAAATGAAGATAATTCAACTCAATACCTATTAAAATACGTTAAATGTTTTAGGTAAGGCTGTGAACATCCCTATAGAGCAGGAAAAGTTAATGTTGGATAAGTTCCAAGAGAACCAGTTCAATTTGCTAGCAAGTGACATGATATCGCTGAACAGATCTCTGACCGATGTTCGATTTGAAAAGTAAGTAAATTCGTTTTTAATATTTTTATGATATAACTTTAATAAGGTATAACAAAATAAGAAAGGGAGACGGTAGAGGAAGACCGAAAAAGGTAAGGACGGACTGCGTGAAAAATGATATGTGCGTAAAAGCTGTGAAGACTGAGATGACATTTAACAAGAGCTCTCTCTCTCTGAAAAAGAAAACATGTTGTGCCGATCCTACTTAAGTGGGATAAGGGTAATAATGATGATGAAGATTTTTTTTTATACTAGCACGGCAAAATGACTGCACTACCTGATGGGAAGCACAGTACAATCCAAAAACAATGGCGACCACCGAGAGACACACTATCCATCGCCGGTCGCCGCTGTCATGCCGGCCTGCGAAAAGCTGGATATGTACAGGCTGATCCCGAAACGCGACCCGCAACAGCGAATCACTATGACAGACTTTTTCGCCATATACATGATGGTTGCGACCCAGTCAGGCTGTAGAACCCTACCACTCCGCTTTCGCCATTGCCTCGTTCGTTATTCAGCAGGGTGCACCACGTGCAGGTGAGGTTGGTTTGGATGTCTCAAGTCTTACATCAATATCAAAGTAAGTCGTGTTGCCCGACGAGTTTAATTGGTCGAATGTCAATTTGATGTTTGCAGGCATTTACTTAAGAATCTTTCGGAATTCTCGTATATTTACTCATTTAAATTGGTAAATTTATCGATCGATCTGGACCTGTGAAATGTAGTACCATCGTATGTGGGAGAATACTGTGGATTTCTCTATGTTTTAAATCGCCAATAAATCCTGCTCGTGTGATGTTTATGCCGATAACTTCCTTCAGGAAGAGGCTTAGGCCCTGCAGTGTATCTCTATAGGCTGATGTGATATTAAAATTAATTACGTAACGAGCGGTTTCAATACTTGATAGTATAGAGATTATTACTAGATATAATTCAACAAGGTTTAAATTGTTATATTTTGTATTTGGTTATAAATAACTGCGATAAAGCCGAGTGCGGTTTAAAGCTATTGACGATTGTTGAAAGTCAAATAGCTCTTGACAATTGTTATCGTTAGCCGGCTTCCTACTTACGTATTTCGCAAGGGCAAAGCGATAGCATAAATTACTACATTGTCCTCTTAAGGGTAAATTTAGGATCATTCAACATTCATAACAAATTAACAGTAGTACTGCCTCTGTAAATGTAGTACCAGAGTATTTTATGAATGAGTCGATAGACGAGAGAGAATATTTTAGTTGTCACTCTGAAGCTGTTATTTGTATTTTTGCTATCGTTTTATTCTTGTGTAAACGCTAATTAGGGGAGGATTTCTCAAATTTTTGGTTATTCTTCAGTTTCCAGGCAAATAATATATTATCCTATCTTTGATACTCGCTTATTTTTCATCGTTTTATTCTTGTGTAATCGCTAATTAGGGGAGGATTTCTCAAATTTTTGGTTCTTCTTCAGTTTCCAGGCAAATAATGTATTATCCTATCTTTGACACTCGTTTATTTTTCGTCATTTCACGACAGGAATGGGTTTATAAATTTACTATATAACTTATTATGTAGTATGCCTTTCTTGGAGACTATTATATTATTTTGTAAAATCTCAAACGTTCCAAACGTTTTAATTTACGTTTTAATCGTACTTATTATAGTTCTTATACTTATTTCATGATCAGCAATAGTGATATGACCAAATAGCAAAAACTTGTGATTCTAAAAATGTGCCATTTTTTTTTAACTGTCTATGCCCTTGACCTAGTAAGGTCTTAACAGCTTCACCGGACTACTAAGGCGAGCGCTTAAGGCACTCAGCCGATAGCGCAATTTAATAATTCAAGAAGTAATATATCTGAACATTAGAGAGCTCTAAATTCAGTGGCAACGGTTTTTTAGTCTCACAGACAATTATTTTCTAATATTCAAGTGTAACGTCGGCACTTATCAAATTATCACAACCCCTACTTAAATGATAAGTGGGATAGCTGTACAACTTGTTTATCTATTTGATATCTTATCGAAAATCAAACCAGTTTTCATTATAATTTCGTAATCAGTGATAAGATAACATGTCGTTAATTAATTATTGTAATTGTGATTGATGTTGTTATGGTGGTTTATCATTATAATTTCGTAATCAGTGATAAGATAACATGTTGTTAATTAATTATTGTAATTGTGATTGATGTTGTTATGGTGGTTTATGCTTACGGGATCTTATGGAATGATAGAAGGTGTCTCTCATTCAGAAGTGAGTCGATTATGTTTTAATATGTTAATTATATTGGTATACTTCAAAGTTTAAAGAGTTTTACTATGTGACTTTTAATTACTTTTATTTAGATTATTGTCTATCTTAACCTCTCGATTGTACAAAATTATAGCCGTGTTATTACAAAAAAGTTAAGTACATATTGAATAGTTACTTTAAAAAAGTTTGGGTATTTTCGTATTAAACGCACCGCGCTCGCCGAACGTTCGTTATCTTGCTCTTTTATCTTGGCTAGGTTAGGTTAGACTTGCGAAGAGCGCAATGAGCTCGTGGCGGTAGTGGTCAGTTGCATTTAATACGAAAGTACCCAATTTTTTTTTAAAGCAAGTATACAATACGTATTTAACTTTTTTTTAAATAACACTGCTGATGTTTAAGCTCTATACATACGAATGTAGACCTAACGAGATGCAGGTCAATAGACTATTGACAGTTGTGCTTAAAAACTTTGAAAAATAAGAAATAATGTACGGTAAAATCATGATATTTATGTGAAATGTATTTTTAAATCAATTATAAGAAGCATGAGAGAGGAACTTCCTTTCTCGAGGTGAGGGTCCCCCGTTCCACCACTCAAGGGGACCCAAGCGCGTGACCAGGTTTAGAGGAATAGATGCTCGCCGCCTAACCCTCAAATCTGGTTCACATATGCGCACAGGCGGCCCAGGGGTTTTTAATCGGTAGGAGTCCCACATAACCCTCCCGCTGTTCCCCAATATAGGATTTTAACCTGGTTAAAAAAAAAAGTTAGACTTGCGAAAAAGGATAACGCGAGCTTGCCTCGGCAGCGGTCTGCGAGCGCGATGCATTTAATACGAAAGTACCCTTTTTTTTAAAGCAAGTATTCAATACGTGTTTAACTTTTTTTGTAATAACACGGCTGAGGTTTAAGCTCTATACATACGAATGTAGACCTCACGAGGTGCAGGTCAATAGACTATTGACAGTTGTGCTTAAAAATATTTATTACAAAACTTTGAAAAATAAGAAATAATGTACGGTAATCATGAAATTTATGTGAAATGTATTTTTAAATCAATTTTTCCTTTGTCCGAACTTTTTTTACTAAACCATGAAATTTACAATTTACGATATCGTGAAATTAAAAAAATTAAAAACACGACCCAGTCTTATGAGATGAGGGTCTTAAAATATCACCAGAGGTGTTATACTTTGGAATGTGAGTTTCTTTGTATGTTCCGCTTTCACGCCTAAACTACTAAACCAATCATCGTGAAATTTGGCATATATACTGTCAGGGGTACATGAAAGAATATACGGTACCTTGTCCAGGAAAAAGTACTATTCCCGAGTGATAAGTTAAATTTAACGCAGGGAAGACGCGAGCAAAAGCTAGTGTTTCATAAAAATACATTCACTTTGAATTCATACACACGGTTTAACATTTTATTCGTAATTAACACTTTTAAGATTACTGTAAAGTTATTACAAATTAAATGATTAAAATTTAGTTTCAAATTTGGCTTAATTGACATCTAGATCTATATCGTTCTACGATTAATAGTTAAGTTTATTTATATATAATTTTCACAGAATTACAGAGTCGTTATCAAATACATCTACGTATTATCGTTATGTCGGCCTTTATAGAACTCGTCGCGCGTTTACAAAAAGGTGATAATAAATTTTGTCAGTTTCACCGACATATTATGTGGCTATATACTTACTTTCACTATCAGTAGCTACATAATGTTAAATGGTATGTGCATCAATGCAAACAATATCTTATTCGAATCTTCGCTTCCATGAGTTCGCGCTTTTCAGTAAATTCGCATTTGTGTTCATTCGTTACGCGCTCGTATTGAACAGCTGTTTTATAATAGAAGTTAATGTCGACTGGCTTGAGGATGATTTAAAATTATTATTGCTACGCTTGTAGGTAAATTAAATTCCCTTTGGTTTAGATATTTTTTGTACACATATAGAAAATAATCAAATAGACTCATTATCTCACATCTGTACTACAGTCCCACTTACATCTTATAGTACTGTAGTCGCAGTCCGCTTGAAGTTTTCTTCCTTTTGTTACTCTTTGTATTTGCTCCGATGTCCCGAATAGAACTCTATTTGGACGCACCGTGGCGCGCTTGTAATGGAGTATAAATAAATGAGTGTGGAAAATTCTGGATGGCTGACGTCATTATTCGAACGATACGACAACGTTCGAAACGGGATATTTTTAAAACCCCTTGTTTTCTTTTCTCACGATCGATGAATCACTATTTGTTTATTTGTAACAAGTTCGCATACAGTGTGTTGTAACATTATGTTATGTTGCCTTCAATACTCCTTGCATACACAAACACGAAAACTTATAATTTTCAACTAATCTTGTCAAAATGTTTTCTCTTAGAAAAATATATTAATCAATAACACACAATACATGGCAATATTTGACGTAGAGAATGGTTAGAGGCTAGAGGGAGGTCAAGTTTAAATTTCATTCAGTCTCTAATAATGTGTTCGGATACCACGTCGATTAATGTTTCTAAGGGTAGTTTTGTTAGTGAAGGACAACGTACTGTAACCATGGTATGATGGTAGAGCTTTTTCTATGCCGGCCTGGCTAGCTACCACCTTTAAATTATAGATCTGTCGCCAAACACTTATAGGTGTGTTCTTTGTGCATATGTACATCTGTCAGTTTAGGCTTAGCATGTTTATCATATTGGAACACGTCGTTATATAACATGCCGTGTTATTACAAAAAGGTTAAATACGTATTAAATACTTGGTTTAAAAAAGTTTCCTAAAAAAATGCCCCGCGCTCGGCCGAGGCAAGTTCGCGTTATCCTTTTTCGCAAGTCTAACCTAACGGAACCAAAGCGAGACAAAAGAGCAAGATGGCGAACGTTAAGCGACCGCGGTGCGTTTAATATGAGACCTTTTTAAAGCCAGGGTTCAATACGTATTTAACTTTTTTGATAATAACACCAATGATGTGCTGCACAATTTCTATACAAAATATCAATATTAGATGTACACACGCTGCTATACAACGCGTCGCTAGTCTGACGCAAGCACAATACGGTCGGTCACGCTTACTAGCATGTCATGACGTGTAGTTTTAGGGCCATATTAAATAAAAACAGATTCAGCTATATAAATTCTAGAAAATTTATTATGAAGTTGCAGGCGGTAAGTCGTATGCATTCTTTAAACGAGATGATTTATAAATCTCTTGTTATTTAGTCTCAGTTTATCGATAAGTTCATTGTGACTAGAATATATAAGCTGACATACGTTCTAAAAAAAGAATCCACTTTGGTTTGAATGCATGAAAAGATAAAACTTAAAAATAAACGAGATTTATATCAAAAAAGGAAGAACTCTAAGGGTTTTTTGAAGGACATATGAACGATATTGTTTTGATGGTATTTTGAATAATCATGTTCGCTTTTTTGTGACAAATAAATATCGCATTATATGATAAACGATTATTCGTGTTCTTGCTACGTCATTTTCTTTGTAATCATAATTGAACAATGGTTTTCTCCATGAACGTATTCTCGTAAGCTTGTTATCTGGCGACGTTAAGTACGTATGTAATTCGCTTAGTATAATAGGTATTGAAGTGTATTAATTATGATTTTCATAAGAATTTTGTGATCTTGATAATCTTCTAACCTTGGTAATCATTTATCATTATTAAAAAAAATACAAGATTCTCTATACTAAAATTGATTTAAGGGCGCGTTCATACATAACGTCACTCATATAAGATGGTGATCTATGAAAAGTGCGTTTAATGCGTACATAAATATTTACAAACTAACTGTGCCCGTGACTTCGTCCGCGTAGTACTTTATGTAAGAAAACAGTGATTAATAAAGTCACCTGAATGTATTAAATTCATTTAGTTTTCTCTCGTACTTAAATCGCGTTGTCATTAAAACTACCATTTTTTTTTCTCGAACTGACTACGCTACTGACCCTGCAGGGTCTTCACAGCTTCACCGGACTACCACGTTAGATTTACATTCTCTTATATGTATAGATAGCGAGACAATAATTATTCTGCTTGACGTAATTTCTGGTTTACGAGTATTCATTTATATTAATGACCGCTAAAACTCGAAAGTCATTAATGCGTGCATTATCTAATTGAGATGCAAATTAACTGACCTCTGCTGCCTTCACGTACGCAATCAAGAATTTTAGTATCTGCTCACCGCTTTTATCAAAATTCAAGCCAAACATAATGTACCACGTCTTTTCTGAGTTACTACAGGAATGATAGGATTTAACTATCATCGGCATAATTGTCCAGAGATGAGATATCTTGATGAATAGGTACAAAACACTATAATAAAACAAGTAAATTACATAGTATATAAAATAAGATAACGTAATAGCCGGCAAAAGGAACTAGATATAAATATAAATAGAACAAAGATACAAGGTAAAAATAAAGCAAGATGAAGGAACAGAATATAGAAAATAGGAACGCAATAAACCACCATCTGTAAACAATACATACGATGCACAAGGTCTCTACCAACCACAGCAGAGGAAACCCGCAGACCGGGGCAATAGTTCCCGGTCACAAAAGAAAAGAGATTTTGATGAGAAATAACACAGTTTTCGTTACTTTAAAGAAACACTAGTTAAACAACGTACTTTATGAATAGGTACAAAACACTATAATAAAACAAGTAAATTACATAGTATATAAAATAAGATAACGTAATAGCCGGCAAAAGGAACTAGATATAAATATAAATAGAACAAAGATACAAGGTAAAAATAAAGCAAGATGAAGGAACAGAATATAGAAAATAGGAACGCAATAAACCACCATCTGTAAACAATACATACGATGCACAAGGTCTCTACCAACCACAGCAGAGGAAACCCGCAGACCGGGGCAATAGTTCTCGGTCACAAAAAAAAAAAGAAAAAAAGAGATCTTGATGAGAAATAACACAGTTTTCGGCACTTTAAAGAAACACTAGTTAAACAACGTATTACCTAGAAAATCTGCAGATTAACTGATTTCCGCACTATGACGGTAACATATTCCTATAGTAATAAACGTTCCTGTAATTGCATTTTACAATTGGAGTTGCATTTTCAATACTAACGGAATAACGTGTAATCGGTTTGTTAGTAAACTCTGTTTGCTTCATTAAACTCGGCGGCTGAATTTTATCAGCACCTTTGCTAACTGTGCAGAACCATAAAGTTAAACTGGTTTATTAATAACACTTTCAGTCGTTGATATATCTTAAGCAACGGTCAATTATATTTGCGGCGAACCAACAATATAACTTTCATGAGAAGTGAATTTACGTAAATCATTTGAGCGTGCATGATGCTATAAATTCACCTCACTCATTAGACGTCTCGTTGTGCGGTTGCGACGTGTATAATTAAAACAAATATTTGTTTATGTCGAGTCGTATTTACAGTCTTTTGTTTTATAATCTACTGACGTTTACTCGCGGCTTCACTCGCCTTCATGACCTATCACTCGAAAACTAAAATTGGGGTGCTTCAAGGGGAAAATAAATAGGTTATTTAAGGGTCGGCAACGCGCATGTAACATTTCTGATGTTGCAGGCGTCCATAGGCTGCGGTGACCGCTTTATATCAGGCGGCCCGCATGCTTGTTTGCTACCGTCGTGGTGTAAAAAAAAAACAGTACTTTTGGTTTGGATGAAAGGTGCGTTATGTGTTTTTTGTGCTTTTAACATGTGTAGGTATGCTAAATTTCATTATGATCGGCTGAATTGGTAAGACGTGACTTATATTCGTATTTATAATATTACTAGTTGATATTCGCGTCTGCGTTGTCAAATATTCTATCCACAGAGTATTTTTGTTGTGAAAGTTCGAAAGTTAAAGGAAACGCTGGTTTAAAATTATAAGATACATAGATATAGTCATCATCCTTTTTTATTCAAACTGATACCGCTATTGGACGTGACTTATATTCGTATTTATAATATTACTAGCTGATATTCGCGACTCCGTCTGCTTTGTCAATATATTCTATCCACATAGTATTTTTTTTGTGAAAGTTCGAAAGTTAAAGGAAACGCTGGTTTAAAATTATAAGATACATAGATATAGTCATCATCCTTTTTTATTCAAACTGATACCGCTATTGTTCTGACAGGCCGTTACAGCTTTACCGGACTACGTCATCTTCTTCTTACCCTTATCCCACCTAAGAACGGTCGGCATAAGATGTTTTCCTCTTCCACTCTCCCCTATCAGATGTCATGCCAGTATTCACACCTTTTACACAAATATCATTTTTCTCACAATTTATCCATATCTCTTTCGGTCTTCCTCTACTTCTTTATCACTCACCTGTATCAATAATATAAACTTTTCTAGTTACATGACTTTGATCTAGTTACATGACTTCTCATGACACGCCCATACCATGCTTACCTATTACTTCTTTACTTCAGTCACTTGTGCTATTTTTAAATTTCCATTGATATCCTCATTCTTAATTTTATCCGTTCTAGGTACACCGTACATCCATTTTAACATTGGCATCTCTGCTACGGTACTGTGCCTCTCATCCATGTCTTTCGTAGCCCAGTATTGAGATCCATACAGCATGACTGGTCTTACAATTTTTATTCACCGTCCCCTTGAGTTTCAAGGGCATTTTACATCTTAAAAGTTCCTACAAAAGATTCCGCGATGTTATAAGTTTTTTTTTTCGAACTAACTACGCTATTGACCAAGCAACGTCTTAACAGCTTCACCGGACTACAGATGTTATAAGTCTATTTCTTAAGGAAACTAGCAGTAAATTTTTTTTACTTTTTACATATTATAAAAAATAACAACTGGTTATTTTCGAAAATAACAACTGGTTATTTTCGAGGTTGTATTTAGCAATACTTATATTTTTTTATCAATTAAATATTTTAGTTATATCCGGCTTTTTATCTTAATCACTGAATCACCTTAGAAGATATCAGTCGTTTAAATATTACTCGTAACAAATTTAAAGTGACTTAAACATAACTTCTATGACTTTGCCGAATTGTAAATATCAAAGTGCCAAAAATGTATCTGAGTCGTTTAGACACTTATGACGACATATTAACGTATTGTATTCATGCGAAGCTGGGGTGAGTCACTGTTTATTATCTTACTTTTTTTTAGATGCAAAGACAAGCGATACCCAGACCTGATGCCTACAACGAGTATTGTTATAGTCTTCCATAATGAAGCGTGGACAACGTTGATCAGGACGATCTGGAGCACGATTAATCGATCGCCGAGAGCGTTACTCAAGGAAATTATACTCGTCGATGATGCCAGTGAAAAAGGTAAGGTCCTTAATAAAATTTAAACAAAAAAGGTATTGAAAAAAAATTTACCGAAACGTCCTTGTCCATAGTTAGTCATCTACCTAGTTTGGAATTGTCATAAACATATACTAAATACTTAAAGCGAAATCACTATACATTTCCTATAAGAATTTCAGCAGTTCCCTAGTGTACCTTTGAAGTCCAAAGTTCAATGTTAATGAAATTAAAATAGAACCTCCTTGCAATATACTTTCTTCCAACTAAATTGAGTTACTTACATTTATAATTCATTTAAAAAAGTATTTATTAATATCGTTTAATGTTTGTAAAATTAAAGAATTAATTAGTGTTACATACATTATGTTACGCGTGCAATTGCTTCTTTTATATATTAAATTGATGTATTTTACTATCGTTACCTTATTTGTTTCCCCTATATTGTGTACTATGTTATTTTTTAATTACTTGTTTTCCCTATACATGTTGGTTTATTGATAGTTTATTTATTACGTATCGTGAATTGCATCGGGTTCCAAATAAAAGTCAACGCCTAGTGCTTCTTATGACGCTTTATAATATGCTGTTTCATAGTGCTGCGATGTGCAGACTTTTATCCACCTTTTTTTTACTTTGTACCATATAATGGATTATGAAGAAACGATTTGTATTTTTGTATTGTCACGGTCGTAGGAATTTTGGGGTGTAAGGGGTGTCGAATAACATCTAACACTTGAGACATCCAAGCCAACCTCACCTGCACGTGGTGCACAATGGCGAAAGCGGGGTGGTAGGGCTTTACAGCCCGACTGGGTCGCAACCACCATGTAAATGGTGAAAAAGCCCGTCATAGTGATTTGCTTCTGCGGGTCGCGTTTCGGGATCAGCCTGTGCATATCCAGCATTTCGCAGGCCGGCATGACAGCGGCGACCGGAGATGGATATTGTGTCACTCGGTGGTCGCCATTGTTTTTGGATTGTACTGTGCTTACCATCAGGCACATGGCAGTCATTATGCCGTGCTACTATAAAAAAAAAATGAAGAAACAATTATAATGGTTCTGTTATGATTTAATGAACCATTATTATATATAGGTTTCGTGTTGGCAACTACAAATTCATAACCGTCTAGTCACAATAAGGAAAACAAGTTTTAAACAGCACTACTTCATCTGCAATTGGCACTTGGATTGCAATCTTTCTAGAAAATTTAATCTCATTTACGAAATACAGCAGACACTAGCTCATAATTCGTAAACCGACTTGTTAACATGGCAATTGTTTTTTTTTTTATAGTAGCACGGCAAAATTACTGCACTGTGCCTGATGGTAAGCACAGTACAGTCCAAAAACAATGGCGACCACCGAGTGACACAGTATCCATCGCCGGTCGCCACTGTCATGCCGGCTTGCGAAAAGCTGGATATGCAC
This sequence comes from Antheraea pernyi, assembly GCA_015888305.1. Lineage (NCBI taxonomy): Eukaryota > Metazoa > Arthropoda > Insecta > Lepidoptera > Saturniidae > Antheraea > Antheraea pernyi. The sequence goes on from MNPI01028584.1 coordinate 20,936, forward strand.
AGGCTGATCCCGAAACGCGACCCGCAGAAGCGAATCACTATGACGGGCTATTTCGCCATATACATGGTGGTTGCGACCCAGTCAGGCTGTAGAACCCTACCACCCCGCTATCGCACATTGCCTCGTTCGTTATTCAGCAGGGTGCACCACGTGCAGGTGAGGTTGGCTTGGATGTCTCAAGTCTTAGATGTTATTCGACACCCCTTACACTCTAACTAATTGTTAACATGGTCAATAGAAGAAAACCGTTATTTGTTTGATATGTGCAATAGATGCAAAAAAGTGATGTAGGGAATGCTTTGTAACGACAAAAATTAAGGGTTTCTTTAATTTACTTAAGTTACACTATATTTATATATCAATATCTTCTGTATGTGTGTATGGCACTGAACATCTCCTAAACGGCTGGACCGAGGTTGATGCAATTTTGTATGCGTATTCCAGTGGATCCGATAATGGTTTAGATTCACAATTTGCCGTGGTGGGTGACGCTGCTGTTGAGTTTTAGATTTTTTTTTATTATCAAGGCAGGACAACGTCTGCCGGGACCGCTAGACTTTATATATAAATTTCTTCTGTGCGTGTGTATGTCACTGAACTCCTCCTAAACGGCTGGACCGATTTTGATGAAATTTCGTGTGCGTGGTCCAGTGGATTCGAGAATGGTTTAGATTCACAACTGGACACGGTAGGTGGCGCTGCGGTTGAATTTTATTATTTTTGATTATCAAACAAGGACGACGTCTGCCGGGCCCGCTAGTATTTATATAATGTAGTATTTAACATTATAAGGCTTATTTAAATATTTCAATAATACAGTCGAACTGATCAGCTGTTACGCTGTAATAATTTATTCATAATTTTTGATTGGCCAAAATGAGGCAGCGTGTCACCTTGGAATAACATCTTGAATTGACTTTATCTATATTTACGAATAATTTTAGAGATAATTATGTGTATTATGTAAATTTGTATTAATAGTTGTTTCAAAATTTACTTATAATCTTTCTTGTGTAATTTGTCTCAGTTATGTACAGACGGGTGTTTGCGAGTTTGTTCTTGTTGAAATATAACAGTTCATTTTCTCAATGGGAATTGCGTATTTTATCTGAATTAATTAATTCCTA
>MU162944.1:1049-13036 GCA_015888305.1 Antheraea pernyi
ACTAAACATTAAAATATTGACATTGACTTTGGTAATATTGCTTTACTCTTATGACAACATGAAGTGAAAGCAGTCCTGTCACCTAAAAATTTTGACATTCAGTAAGACCAAAGAGAATAAGAATTATTTCAGTGGTTCCATAAATTTACTAAAGATAAATTATTTATCAATTAATTATTAATGTATATTATGAATGTACATATCATATTATTATAAAATTAACCTACAGTTTGACCAGTTGATTTCAAAGGCCATGTAAGGCATGCAACGTCAGTCATGTTAAAAATATTGAAAAGGTAATTGGAACGTAAAACTAGAATGACGGATGTCAATAAGCCTTTGATTTACATGTGTGTATATGTTGTGTAAAATTCAAGCAGTAGTGTGAGTAATGCATATTTTAATGAATTTAATGTATTTCTTATTCATTTTATATAAAAAAATAGCTTTGCACTTCTTCTACATATAAACTTTAACTATGCCAAATTTCACGTTCATCCGTTCGCGCAATTCGCTTAAAAAGGGGTACACAGTTTTGGCTTCACGTATTAATATATAAGATTTGTTACATCAGAACTACGTCATTCAGAAAGCGATTTGGAAAACTATTTTTTATTGGTACGGGGTCTATGAGGTCCTATTTTAATAAATTGGATTTCAAGGTTAAACTACCAGGGAACTGTCAAAATCGGATAGAAAATGTACATTGATTTAGATATTCGTAAACTTATCACTAGACATTATAGAACAAAGTCCTCTGTCACGTCTGTTTGTATGTTCACGATCAACTCAAAAACTACTGATCGGATTTTCATGCGATTTCCACCAGTAGATAAAGTGATTCACGAGGAAGGTTTTGGTATATAATTTGTCAAGGTTTTTTTTTATCACGGCAGGACTACGTCCGCCGGGCCCGGTAGTTTATGACAATTTAAGACTAGGTAGAGAGAGGTACTACCTAATTATAATAAATGACGTACATGTGTATTCTTTTGAAATTCGTTTTAATTTTATTATTAGATAAATGCTCGATTACTTTTGTCAATAAATGTTAAATCAATTATTATAAATTCCTATAGACATAAAAATAAATATATATTTTTTAATTTCAGGAGCAGTGGTAGCAAATCGCCTATCGGAGATAGGTCATTGGAAAGTCCTGCTTTTAGAAGCTGGTGGACATGAAACCGAGATATCTGATGTACCTCTCCTCGCTGGGTATTTGCAACTAAGCAAATTGGATTGGCAATACAAAACTGAACCTCAAGGGACTAGCTGCTTGGGTAAATTATATTATACAATTTTTAACTAAAAATGTAAAAACCAATAAATATTTATAATCGACTACGTGAACAAAAGTTTTATTGTTTCTTAAGTATAAACCCATTTTTTTATTAGAATATAATCTATAAAGTCTAATGCCCAACTGCCATTTTATTAAGAAAGTTTACACGAGGTGCAAACAATTTGGAAAAATTAATACAAACTTAAATTGTTTCAGCTATGGATGGAGGTCGTTGCAATTGGCCACGAGGTAAAGTACTCGGGGGCAGTTCAGTACTTAATTATATGCTGTATCTAAGAGGAAACAAGAAAGATTATGACACCTGGGAGGCTTTAGGCAATAAAGGTTGGGGTTACGAAGATGTTTTGTACTATTTCAAGAAATCTGAAGATAATCAAAACCCTTATTTAGCACAAAATCCTTACCACGGTAGTGGAGGTTATTTGACAGTCGTCGAAGCACCGTATCATACACCATTAGTGTCAAGTTTTATTGAAGGAGGATTGGAATTGGGTTACATGAATAGGGATATCAACGGAGAAAACCAGACAGGTTTTATGGTAGCCCAAGGGACCGTAAGGCGCGGTAGTAGATGCTCTACATCAAAAGCCTTTCTGAGATCGGCAAAAGGTCGACAGAATTTACACATAGCGATGCACTCCCATGTGACAAAAGTTCTGATAGACCCGCGCACAAAAATTGCGTTTGGTGTCGAATTCATACGTCACAAAATGGTACACCGCATAAGGGCTAGAAAGGAAGTAATTTTATCTGCGGGTACTGTAAATTCAGCACAGTTACTAATGCTCTCTGGCATCGGACCTACCGAAGAATTAGCGAAGCATCGAATACCTTTGATACAAAATTTAAAAGTTGGGAGGAATCTTCAAGATCATATAGGTCTAGGTGGATTAGCCTTCATGGTAAACGAAGAGATTTCTATAGTTGAACATCGCCTCCACACAGTCAGTACATTGATGGAATACGCTGTGCTCGGTGAAGGGCCATTGACTATAATGGGCGGGGTTGAAGGCATAGCTTTTGTAAATACGAAATACGCAAACGCATCAGAAGACTACCCCGATATAGAATTTCATTTTATATCCGGTTCAACAAATTCAGACGGCGGAGAACAAATTCGTAAGGCTCACGGTTTGATGGAAACATTTTATGATGCGGTTTTTAGACCTATTAATAATATGGACGTGTGGAGTGTCATACCAATGTTGCTTCGTCCAAAAAGTAAAGGCTTCATACAGCTGCGCAGCGCGAATCCATATGATTATCCATATATCTACCCCAACTATTTGACCGATGAAATGGATGTGAAAACATTGGTTGAAGGCGTTAAAATTGCTGTAGCTTTATCCAGAACTAAAGCGTTTAAAAAGCATGGCTCAGTCTTGAATAAACACGTTTTCCCTGCATGCGTTAGTATCAAAAGGTATACGGATGCATACTGGGAATGCATGATACGACAATACACGTGCACGATTTACCATCCAGTTGGAACGGCCAAAATGGGCCCCTATTGGGACCCAGATGCTGTAGTCGATCACGAACTGAAAGTATACGGAGTAAAAGGTTTAAGAGTCATAGATGGAAGTGTTATGCCAAATTTAGTCAGTGGGAATACAAATGCCCCTATAATAATGATCGGGGAAAAGGGCAGTGATATGATTAAAGAGTTTTGGCTAAAACGAAGAATATCAAGATATTACGCTTAGTATTCGTGTTCAAAGGCTGTTGAATATTATCAGTATTAATTTAAATTATTGTAAATATGTATTCCCTGTTATAGACGTAATTTATTTATTTTAGATTAGTAACTTAAGTTGGTGATGAATTGTCATCGATTTTAACAAATTTTATTGCATTATTTTTCAAGGTTATATAAGTTTTTTTTATTAAGAATGTCAAATCTTAATTATAAAATGAAAGCATACAAATCTCTCTTATATTTAATTTCGAAACTTTATTGTGTAAAGAGAATAAAGAATTCATTTTGATGACGCTACATTGTTTTCATCTAAATTCGGAGTAGGTACAACAACAACGCTTTTATTGTTTGGATCAAAATATCAAGAAAATGTGATTTCATAATTTAGGGTTGCCAATATGGCGGACCTGAGGAGATGGGCCGGGGGGCCCATCTCCTCATTGCACAGGTCCGGCAGACGAGGGGAGGTAGCTGGTGTGTACCCAGTCTGCCTCTCTATAGGTAGGAGCCCGGCGGTGACCTTCCACCGGTCGGACCGTTGGGGCGGCTCTACAAGGTTGATTAGCATTGTACGATCCCTTGCCTCCCCAACAATTACGGTCTGTCGGTACACCGTGGCGTTTTAGTCCGTGCGAGTTGGACATAACCCACCCTCCCCCCGAATGAGTAAGCATATTGGAAATTTTCCTTAATTACTGTAACCAGAGCACTGTATAACTTTACCGATTGTAGGTTTCCGTACGTAGAAAAACACTTTCACAGTCGAAATTATTATTATTGAAAACAACCTACGTAAATTAAATAAATAAATAAAATAAAAAGTTTTTTAAGTATTTATAATTATTCAATTTATTAACTATTCCGTTAAAACGACTATAACATTTGGTAAAATCATTGGTTATTAAAAGATAATAAATGAGTTTCTAAAATATAAGTAGCATATCATTGGAATGAAGTTCCTTATCGCGCGTTACACACTCTGAGCGGATGCGAGCGAGACGAAACAAAGTGTAATAAGGCTTTTTTACCACATTTGTTTCTATAGTTACAGTAGTCCGGTGAAGCTGTTAAGACTTTGCTAGGTCAATAGCGTAGTCAGTTTAAAAAAAAAGAACTATATACATAGTCGCACAGAGCTCTTCCGCACGTTTAAATCTATTCTAATTTATATTTTTGTAGTAAATAACTATTTTTAGGTTTATTTCTGAAATTAAAAAAAGTATTATTTAAGAAATATGATTTATACAGGGCTTAAATTTTTATTTGTTATTTACTTAACCATCCCAGATCAGTCAATGTTTAATTTATCATTATTTATTTTATAGATAAGAGGTATATTTTACACACATTTTTCAATTTAACTCAATCAACTTGATCTTTTATAACATAAACTAGCTGTTACCCGCGGCTCCGCACGTGTACATTAGATATATGAATACAAATAGTATATTGAGTGGGATGGGATTTATCATCAGCAACATAACTGGAACTTCAACCTACTATATACCAAACTCAATACTCACTAACACTATATAAGAAAGTAATGAAAATTATAAGCTATACATTATCGAACAACATATCTTAAATCTTTCATTTTATAGATAGATATAATATGCCCATATTGTCGATATACTTAAGTTATTCTTATACGTTGATATAATAACTGAGTTATGTAGAAGCAAACATGGTAAATAAAACAATATGGCCGCCAAATAGACCAAAAAGATGATATAATTCATATTACATACAAATATACGACTTTCAATTATGTATATTTATTCTTGGAGTCAGTAAGGCACACGTCTCACGTCATCAATTTCACATGGACTAATACATACGTAGCAGTCAATCACTACATAGTGTACCAATTCAAATAAAAAGAGAATCATTAAAATCGGTTCATAATTAACTAAAATATCGATTAACATGCATGAAAAAAATACATACAACCGAACATAGTAACCTCCACCTTTTTCGAAGTCGGTTAAAAAAAGTCCTCGGTCAGCTTATCTGTTCGCGATAAAGTCAAAAACTACCATTTTCACCAGTAGATAGAATGATGATTCATGGGGACGGTTTAGGTATACTTTGTCAAGGTTTTCATTTTATTATCAGTCTCGGTCCGTATAACGTCTTCCGAGCCCGCTAGTTATCTGCCCGTAAAAGCCCCGTGAAAGTCGGTCCAATCAATTAGGAGATAGTAGGATATTGCGGACAAAGTCTTGAGAAACAAAATAAAATAGTTACTTCTTATAAGGTGAGTTATCTTCCAGTGAAAGTCCCGTGAAAATCAGTTCAAGCATTACGGATATTCCACTGCGGCCGAAGGCGAATAAAAAACCTAAATTACTTTTTATAAGGTCAGTTATCTACCAGTAAATACCCCGTGAAAATAGGTCCAACCATTTTGGAAATAGCCATGCGGACGAAACCGCGGAAAAATAAAATAGAACATGTCAACCGCTATAATTTCGACTATCTGGCAGTAAAAAGTAAAATTCCCGTAAATATAGGTCCAGCCGTTTTGGAGATTACCCGCAACAAACAAACAAACAGAGAAATATACTAATATAAAAATATAGACAAAGTATAAAGAAATTTTTTTTGTTCATTTGTAGCCTTAGCCATTCATCAAAAAGTTGTTATTTTAATTGTACATACACAAACTTTATTTTTATAATACGTAAGAGAGAACAAATAAAAAATTGGAAATAAAAGTAGTATAAAATTTTGAATACGAAAACAAAATAAACTTCGAAAATGTTTGCGATAGAAACTTACCACGTTACCATGGCAACGTATATAATAATAACGTAATCGCTCAAAAGCAAAAAAAGTGCCCGATTTTGAAACATTCTTCATTGGTGCTCTGCTTCTATTGATCTTAGCGTGATGATATATAGCCTATAGCCTTCCTCGATAAATGAACTATCTAAAACCGAAAGACTTTCTCAAATCAGACTGGTAGTTCCTGAGATCATAGCGTTCAACCAAACAAACAAACAAACAAACAAACAAACAAACAAACAAACAAACAAACAAACAAACAAACAAACAAACAAACAAACAAACAAACAAACAAACAAACAAACAAACAAACAAACAAACAAACAAACAAACAAACAAACAAACAAACAAACAAACAAACAAACAAACAAACAAACAAACAAACAAACAAACAAACAAACAAACAAACAAACAAACAAACAAACAAACAAACAAACAAACAAACAAACAAACAAACAAACAAACAAACAAACAAACAAACTCTTCAGCTTTATATATTAGTATAGATTATAATGAGTGTATAGCAAAATCCTATCAAAAAGTGAAAGGAATGTCATAAACACCTCACGCCCTTTACACCCACTGCTACCACTACATTCATATTTATTTACCAGGAGGGGTTTTGCATGCATGAATGCAGAGCTTTAATTTGTGAACAAAAGATATTCTCAGTATTCTAATCAAAAACAAAAATAAATTAACTCTAGTGGGAATCGAGTATCTTACTTACCTATTAATAAATATTTTTTTAATCGATCAGAGATGAATACGTTACGTAACGTAATTTATTTTCTGCTTAGACATAAATGTTATTACCCGATGCTAATTTCACTACTAAGCAGATTTATATTATAAGTACGTAACGTGTACTCAATATATAAATGTCATATTGTACGAGCAACGTAATCAGGTGTAAACAATAACTCGCTAAATCAAAAGAACCGCTGAATTAGCGTTAATTGTCCACACTTACATTGTTATTGAATCGATTTTAATTAGTTTATTTAGCGCCATCCGAGGACCTGCATCATGTCAAGTAATAACCCAGTGTCAATAAAATCAGACTAGCTGATAACCGCGGCTTCGTCCGCAATGCTATCTCCAAAACGGTTGGACCGATTTTCAAGGGACTTTCATCTGCATATAGCAAACCTTATAAAAAGTAATTTCGTTTATTTTAATTTAGACCAGCTGTTAATCGTGGCTTCACCCGCAGTGCTATCTTCTGTATAGCAAAATCCTATCAAAAAGTGAAAGGAATGTCATAAACACCTCACGCCCTTTACACCCACTGCTACCACTACATTCATATTTATTTACCAGGAGGGGTTTTGCATGCATGAATGCAGAGCTTTAATTTGTGAACAAAAGATATTCTCAGTATTCTAATCAAAAACAAAAATAAATTAACTCTAGTGGGAATCGAGTATCTTACTTACCTATTAATAAATATTTTTTTAATCGATCAGAGATGAATACGTTACGTAACGTAATTTATTTTCTGCTTAGACATAAATGTTATTACCCGATGCTAATTTCACTACTAAGCAGATTTATATTATAAGTACGTAACGTGTACTCAATATATAAATGTCATATTGTACGAGCAACGTAATCAGGTGTAAACAATAACTCGCTAAATCAAAAGAACCGCTGAATTAGCGTTAATTGTCCACACTTACATTGTTATTGAATCGATTTTAATTAGTTTATTTAGCGCCATCCGAGGACCTGCATCATGTCAAGTAATAACCCAGTGTCAATAAAATCCATTTTATCTGGTACGAGAATAATTTTCGGCCTTCTGCCAGGCCTTGGATCTTTAATAGTTATACGTATGGCCATACACCTGTACAGACCAGATATTGAAGACGTTGAGAATCGTATCCAAGATCGCCCTTTCGATCAGCTTTACGATTGTTATGACTTTATTATAGTCGGAGCAGGATCCGCAGGAGCGGTATTGGCCAATCGACTCTCGGAGAATCCTCAGTGGAACATACTTCTATTGGAAGCTGGACCAGATGAGAACGTCTTGTCAGAAATACCTGTTTTATTTCCTTCACTTCAATTATCATCAATAGATTGGCAATTTGTGACTGAACCAAGCGACGAATATTGTCTTGGTATGTTGGATAGACGATGCAAGTGGCCTCGAGGTAAAGTTCTGGGTGGTTCGAGTGTTCTTAATGCTATGCTCTACATAAGAGGTAACAGGCGTGATTACGATAACTGGGCGAATTTAGGTAACTCAGGATGGGCCTATCAAGATGTTCTTAAATATTTCATCAAATCCGAAGATATGCGAATACCGGAGCATGTATATGACCAGTACCATGGCACAGGCGGTCCTTTAACGATAGAATACTTTAGACATGAACACCCAATCACATCAAAGATATTACAAGCCGGCGAAGAGCTTGGATATATTATCAGGGATATAAATGGAGAATATCAAACAGGTTTTACACGATCACAGGCTACAGTACGCGATGGATTACGATGCAGTACCTCAAAAGCGTTTTTGAGACCTACATGGAGGAGAAATAATCTACATATAAGCGTTCATTCATTGGTAGAAAAAATACTCATAGACGAATACAAAGTAGCTTATGGAATAAAATTTACCAAACATGGTAAGGAAAAAATTATAAAAGCAAGCAAAGAAGTCATTTTATCTGCTGGATCAATCCAGTCTCCGCAACTTTTAATGTTATCAGGGATTGGTGATAGCGAACACTTAAAAGAAATTGGGATATATCCCATCGTTAATCTTCCGGGTGTTGGTAAAAACTTACAGGATCATATCGCAATGGGTGGGCATTCATTTCTCTTCGATAATCCATATGATAACGGAACTGATTATTGTTTTAACCTAAAAAATTTATTCTCTATAACGAGTTTGATAGATTTCAGTATACACAAAACTGGTATACTTTATAGTATGATGGAGGCCGAAGCTATGGCATTTGTTAATACAAAATACCAGGACCCTAGTGAAGATTACCCTGACATTCAATTGTTCATAGCACCTACAGCCGATAACATGGACGGTGGTCTATTTGGAAAGCGCGCCAATGGTTTAACTGATGAAACGTATGCTGAACTGTACGAGGATATACTTTTTGAATCTTCATTCTCTATAGTACCATTGCTTCTCAGGCCCCGAAGCAGAGGGGTTATTAAACTTCGCGACTCGAATCCGTATTCTCCGCCACTGATATATCCAAATTATTTAACTGATCCTCGCGACGTTCAAGTCCTGGTAAGTCTTTTTTTCTATTTTTTTATGTCATAGGAGGCAAACGAGACTGATCCTCGCGACGTTGAAGTCCTGGTAAGTCTTTATTTCGTATTATTTTGTTTCATTCAATTTAGCTCGTAAAGTAATATGTGCATATACAATGTATGTATGTTGAAAATGTGCCCCCCTCGGCAGCGGCTCAAGCCTAGGACCGTTCCCTCGGCGTGGAGCCCTTGAGTACGCTGCTCGCGCGATACAGTGACACAAAGTCTTACATCACTGCGACAACATTACTCATATCACCTCCACACACGTGCACGCACACACGCCTATACATGAAAGTGGAAAGGTTTAATTTTTTCAAACTGAAAGAGTTAAGAAAATTATCCAATACGAAATATATATAAGAGTTGTTGAGGTACATAGGTTGTGTACATATGCTTGGTACACATATACGTTTCAACAACTCGTATATGTATGAATCGTTAGGCTCGACCAGATAGGTAGCGAATTGCATGTATCAGGCAACAGCCCAAGGCGAGGTTTGTCATGCACCCTTGAGGTAGTTGTCAAACAAAATAGGCTGAGTGACTTAAGCGCTCGCCTTAGTAGTCCGGTGAAGCTGTTAAGACCTTGCAAGGTCAATAGCGTAGACAGTTCGAAAAAATATATTGAAAATGTAATTTATAAATTACATTAAAAACCATAATAAAGTAATGGACGCCGCATCATAATCTAAAACATCGTAAGTGAGTTTGTTGTTTTATTACGCTTATTACTAAGCTAATCATCATGTAATTTTGAATACACGTTGTTTATAGGTACATAATAGGACATAGGGTACCTTTAATCTATAAAAAAATTGCTATTTCCGAGAGATAGAAGCCGCAAGCAAAATCTAGTTTATTACAAATCAACTGATTGAAGCCTAGCCTTAAACTTAGTAAAAACAGCTTATTTGTTAATTAATATGCAATTATTACATTTTGTAGTATTAATGCTTGACGACAATCTAATATGACGTTAACGCGCTATCACTTATCCACTATAGAATATGAATAAGTAACCGCCAAAAAGAGTACGTGTACAACATAAATTTGAATAGTTGTTTTCATAATATTTTATTTCCAAAAACTTATGAAGACAATAATATAGACTGAAGTTCAAGTAAAAACTTCTTCGTAACGATGCCAAAATTGTAACTGAATATTTGTATTAGGTATACAGTTAATTTTGTTATTTCATGAGAGTACATTTTAACAAATATATTTTATTTTATTTAAAATTTTCAAGCGTGAAATTCAATTATGTAACCACATGTATGTCATAAACATATATTCACATAACCATAAACAATCGGACACACACACGAGCGCAGTTAAAACGCTGTAAAAAACCGGATAGACAAATCGTCCTGAAGTAGAAATCTACAAGACAGGCTTCGAACCTAGTGTGGAGATCAATGTATAATCTATTACATAATTAGAAAGAAACTTATATTAATAACTCTAATAACTATTAGAGACTATAAAAAAACCTTGACAAATTATATACTAAAACCTTCCCCATGAATCACTGTATCCTCTGGTGAAAACCGCATGAAAATTATTACGGCATAAAAATAGTCACAATCCATTACAGATTGAAGGAGCTCGTATAGTACAAGATTTAGTAGAACAACCATCACTACGCAAACTTAATGCAAGACCGAATCCAAATCGCAATCCAGGATGCAGAGAACACGAGCTAATGTCGTTCGAACATCTAGAGTGCCAGGTTAGGCATCATACGCTTACTATATACCATCCAGTCGGAACGTGCGCTATGGGACCTCCAGATGATCCGGAAGCTGTTGTTGATCCGAGACTAAGGGTAATTTTAATTTTTTCTTCAAAATATTAAACCATAATAAACATTATGGAATTTAATGCATCAAGTCATATCTTGGGATGTGCCAAAATTTCATATTTTATTTTAAGCTATGTAATTGACGACACAATAGCAATTCTAGTGTAACTATTTAGGTTAATAACAGAAACCTATCTATATTTACATTACAGGTATATGGAATAAAAAATCTGCGTATAGTTGACGGCAGTATTATGCCTACCATTGTTAGCGGGAACACAAACGCACCAATTATAATGATCGCTGAGAAAGCCGCCGACATGATAAAGGAAGATTGGCTAGATTTACCTGAAGAGTTAAAACCGGTTTGCCCAATTGTGATAAGGAACAGTCAAAAAAATTCAGAAAGCGATACCCCCAGCAAAATTCAACTATCGCCGATCAGAATAGACGTGTTTAATGAAACGGCTAGCCTATTTCCTAATTTATTCACTGATAATCAGCGTGATGATAAAGTATCTATTCCAAAAAAAAATAGGATTTCTTCATCTAGCAATGGACATGAAAACATCCATACAGATATTGCTACCGGATCTAATATAGACGTGCTAGTTCCATTTGAAACATCTGAGAATAAAGCTTTAACAGATGATAGTCCAAAATATATACAACCGTATACATACATCAATAACAATATACCTCCGATTCTACCACCGCCACCTCCTCACTGGCAAACAGATGAATCATTTCAATACTTCATACCAGACAATAAAAGATTCGAAATATTCACACCTAAACCATTTACCAAGTCTAGTCCCATTTTGAACTTGAATTCAAGGTTAAATCAAAAGAAAAATCAAATTTTCAATAAGCTACCCCTTCATCGAAAATTAAGTCCTGTCAGTTTTGATTTTAAGACGATTTCTCCTGAGGAGCCAGTGTATTATGAAACAAAAGAAGTAATTACTCCTCACGGTCAAAAACTATGCAAAGTATGGTTATATTATGATGGTACAAAGTATGAAGTAACAATATAAATTACTTTAGTAGTATACTAGCGGGCCCGGCAGACATCGTCCCGCCCTGATTATGAAAAAATCCTG
>MU162945.1:0-19658 GCA_015888305.1 Antheraea pernyi
AAATGCACAGGAGTTCAGAAACTCAAACGGAACGAATACACAAACAAGTGTAAGATGTGGAACTACATGAAGCGACGTCGTCATGCAGTTTTTGAAGCGTGGTAGCGACTTCATTTTATACTATGTAAAGATAAACATTTGTTTTATAAATTGCAAAGTGATATCTTTAAGGGGTCTCGTTTTTTTTTCTTTACGTCATAGATGGCAAACGAACAGGTGGGACACCTGATGTTAAGTGATCACCACCGTCCATAGACACCAGCAACACCAGAGGATTCGCATGTGCGTTGCCAGCTTGTGTTGGTTGGGAAAGGGGAGAGGTAAGGGGCGAGGGGCGCTGGGGCCCTCACTGACCGAACGAAACGCAACATTGCAAGCACTATTACTTCACGTTGGTTTTCTGTGAGAGGGTTTACTACCCTGGACGAGCTGACCCATTCATGTTGAAACCAGTTATAGCTTCAGCGTGGCTCTACCACCTAATAGTGCTTGAGGTATTGGTAGGTTTATAAGGATCCAAGACAAGCTTGTTACCTAACTATGGTCACAGATGAACTAACTTAGACTGCGAAGGCACACCGGAACCCCTTAATGACAAACAGCATAAGATTAGAGATCCTTAAAAGATTCGCTAAACAGAACGCGTTCTTAACGCGTGTCTAAGCGTACTAGCGTCGCGTACTACCGCCACGTTGTGTTGTACTATTATAGATGGAACCCGTTAAATAAAGCACGCGTCACGACGTCGCGTATTTCTAGCACATGCGCAGTCTGACGGTACTTGAATAGTACATCACAGCGTTGCGATAGTACGCCTTGGAACGCGTTAAGATTGCGTTCTATTTGGCAAAGAGTTAGTGGAACGACTCCAGTAAATTATAGGAGACAGAAGATTTTTCTTTTAGAAGTCAGAAGAATATCATATATTATTAATAATTAATATTAAGTCTGTAATCAGAACGCATTTTAAAAAATGCAACGAACCGGTTTGTTCTAATCGGTTATTGGCTAAATTTATGACCAGTAAACCAGTGATTATGAAGTAGCATTTAATTCTTCAATTGACTTTAGTATAAATTTAGTAATATAATTTCATAGTACTTTTACCGAATCAATAATTAATTTCAGTTAAACTGTGTGTCTTGTCGCGTGACATAACTTTGTATTAAGTTAGTTAAGTATCTACAAGTTCATTTAATAGAATTGTATATTGAAAATTTCATAAAAAGTTTAAAATCATGCTGAACAAGGCAGTTCATTGCAAAACCTACCTATAAAAGCATTAGATACCGATCATCCGTTGCATTTTAGTATAAGTTGTGTCTATTAACAAAAATGTACTCAAATTTGTTATTCTTGTATTTTTTTATAAATATATTAACAAAACTAAGTTTGTTTCATTAAAAAAAGATTGATGATTAATTAATACGTGTGATAAAAGACATTAAATCGCTGAAAAGTTTGTTACCTAGAAAAATAACTCATAGTTTCATTTCATTCCTTTTTACATGCAATTATAGCATCTCTGTCTAAATACGCAAATTCTCCTCTCCCTTTCCCTCCCTTAACCAATCCCTCCAAAAGATGGCAACGCACTTGCGACTCCTCTGGTGTTGTTAGTGTCCATGGACGGTGGTGTTCACTTAACAGCAGGTGACCCACCTGTTCGTTTGCCACCTATGACATAAAAAAAAAAAAAGTTAAGTTGTAATAGCGTAACCAACAAAGAAAGGGGGTGCAAGGGGTGTCGAATAACTTGAGACACCCCGAACCTAACCTGCACGTGTTGCACCCTGCTGAATAACGAACGAGGCAATGTCGAAAGCAGTAGCGGTAGGGTTTCACAGCCTGACTGGGTTGCAACCACCATGTATATGGCGAAAAAGCCCGTCATAGTGATTACGAGGCCGAGTGACACGCTACCATCGCCGCTGTCATGCCGGCCTGCGAAAAGCTGGATATGCACAGGCTGATCACGAAACGCGACTCACAGAAGCGAATCACTATGATGGGCTTTTTCGCCATATACATGGTGGTTGTGACCCAGTCGGGCTGTAAAAGCCTACCACCCCGCAAGTGGTACCACCGCTAGTTACGGTGACGGGCACGCTACGAACCAACAAAGAAGGTCCAATGGAATATGCAGTAAACGACCACATAAGCTGCAAAGATTGTCTTGTTTTATGCCGTTGCAATTGCTGTAATTCGAGATACTGACTTTGAAATCTTAGCACTTCCTCTATGTTTTTCACACCTTGTCCCTACAGTTTTGCCTTCAAATAAGTGTGTGGGAGAATCATGATTTGAATTTGATGAAGCGGTAGTCGGTACAGCAGATGATGAATACTTTAGGAAATTTTATGGTTCGAAAAGAGATATTACAATCAAAGGTGAGTATGTCGAAAATTGTATGATTTTGTAGATGGTAGAGCCACGTTGAAGCTTGTTACTGGTTTCAGCATGAATGGGTCGGCTTGCTCGCGGTAGTACCACCCTCGCACACAAAACCGACGTGAAGTAATAGTGCTTGTATTGTTGCGTTTCGTTCGGTCAGTGAGAGCACTCGAGGCCCACCTCCCCTCCCTTACCATCTCCTCGTCCCCTCCCCACTCCCTGTTGCCCCCTAAACCAGGCTGGCAACGCACTTGCGACTCCCCTGGTGTTGCTAGTGTCTATGGACGGCGGTGATCACTTAAGATCAGGTGACACGCCTGTTCGTTTTCCTCCTATGATATAAAAAATATATATAATAAAAATTATTAAAGTTACTTATAACATACTTTATTTATGTATACTATATTCTGTGTCTTAGTGCGATCTTAATACAGTTTAAAATTCTGTATAAATAGTTGATAGACCTTTGGGATATTTTGGTTGTTCTTGATGCTTTTGGACTGTATTGGATTAATAATCATCAGGTGACGTATTTGAGAGAGTCCCAGAAAAAAATATAAGAGGAGTTCGGTGACTTCAGGCACGTATACAAATCGTTCTATTGAAACTGACGTCAAATTATGTTCTATAATAAATTGCCATTGTGATCACGTCGCAATTTAGCGTTACGCATACAATATCATGGTGCCTGTTGAATGCCGATACTATTATTTATTGATACCAATTATTTCAAGTTATATGATACCTGTATTGCATGCTGGCGATTTACGTTTTTATAACAATAAACTGTGTCATCGTAAAAGCATTGACATCAATGGTTACGTATTTTGAATTTATATTTGATTGTGACTGAGTGTTAATTTCTGAGAATGCAATAAATATATATTTTTTTAAATGAATCATAAAAGGAAAATTACTTTTAAATTAAAACCGGTTTGTT
The DNA here is from genome assembly GCA_015888305.1 of Antheraea pernyi. NCBI lineage: Eukaryota > Metazoa > Arthropoda > Insecta > Lepidoptera > Saturniidae > Antheraea > Antheraea pernyi. The sequence goes on from MU162945.1 coordinate 3,335, forward strand.
ATCAATCGAAAAATCATGGTCAGTAAAATGTAATCTTTACATAGTATAAAATGAAGTCGCTTCCGCTGTCTGTTCACTTAGATCTTTAAAACTATTCACCTGATTTTAATACAGTTTTCAGCAATATATAGAGTAATTCAAGAGGAAGGTTTGTATATACAAAACATACATATTATAATAAAGATAAGATGAAAAATTCAAAGATTTGTAATGTGATGTCGTAACGAACATATTTTTGTGCGCTTAAATCACAAACGCTGGCTAAACCTTACGAGATAGATCAAATTAATGTACTATGGAATTGTATATAAAGTATGTAAGATAGATAAAAAAGTCCTAATTGTATATATTTATCTCTAAAGGATAACCCACAGTAACCATTTTTATCTTTTTAACAAAATAATTATGTGTTATTTACCAAGCTATAATATACAATACAGTATTATTTCTTACCCAAATAAATACACTACATACGTTGTTCATGTCATATAGATTAAAACTGTCCTTAACAGTATTTAATTAAAATGGATAACTACATTGCACCCTTGCGAAGCTGGGGCGGGTCGCTAGTATACAAATAATTGACTGATATCGCGCTTGTTAAAATACATTCTATAAATTTTATCATATTGAACATATTGCTGACTGCAATGCAAGCACTGTTAGTTCACGTTGGTTTTCTGTGAGAGGGTGGTACTACCACGGGCGAGCCGACCCATTCATGCTGAAACCATTAATAGCTTCAGCGTGGCTCTACCACCTACAAATGAATATATTTGCTGTAAAAATGTTGTATAAATTATTACTATTATTAAAAAGATAATAATCTTCCATATAAAGAAACAGAAACGTAATAAAATCCAACTTACACAGAATAACGATAAAAGTGATATAATTAAAAAAGATATTAAATTATTAGAATTACATTACCTACATCAATATCATTAGTAAAGGTCAGAAGTAGTATATAAACAGTCATTTAAATCAAATATAATTATATTCTTGGAGCTGGCTTACGAATCAGAGAATATGTTAAGATCGGGTAATTTAGCAACCATTCTAATATAGCAAACGCAAGTTCGTAAAAGTGTTGCATGTGTGCCAATATTGGTGCTGTTTTCAGGTTGATATTTTTTTTTAGTCACAGGATATATGAATAACACCGGTCAACACGATTTTTGGGTTTAATTTTTACATGATAAATTGTAGTTTCTCCTCCGAAAAAATAAGGAATTTTTTCTTTCCGATTTAAGTTGGAGTTGTAGAAACTAGAACAATTTTTCAATTTTTCGGCAGAAATTATTGATTTTGGAACGAAGTTGCTTACGGCAGGCTTGGAGGAGGTAGGGATATTGAGGCGCGTCCGAACTGAAAAAAGTGGGATAGTAAAACCGTAAGAAAAAGTGCGTGGAATAAAACCGTTAAATGAGACCTGCGCAGGCGCGACAGTCGTATACACAAGCGAGTAGTGTATAATACCTTTCTTTTTCTCCTTCTTTCTTGCATTTTTTTTTTGCAAATTGTGTCGATTCTACATTAGCCGAAGGAACTTCGTTCCTACCTGGTGTCCCACGACACCACATCTTTTTTTATATTTTTTCTACACTTCCACTGTAAATTATAATTAGAAAACATTTTTTTAGATACAAGACTCTTTTTTATTCAAGATTTGTGATAAACAATAACATATAGATGTAAAATAACAATAAACTAATGTCTAAAAGTGAATATTTTACTTCTAACTTTAATAAATTCACCGTAAATAAAACAAAATGAATCAACATCATTTTGACACTGTCTTGATGCTATTTTTCAACTGAGTAATCCACAAATATAGTTGTTACAGCTGTAATAAACAAGGACCTGGCGGACGAGCGATTCGGGCGGTTTACAGTGGACGCCGTCCGCCCGGTCCTGCGGGAGTGGACTGCCAGGGAGTGGGGCTCCCTGACGTTCCGACTGGTGCAGGTACTCACTGGACACGGTTGTTTCGGGTGGTACCTGCACCGGATCGCACGCAGGGAGTGCGGCGCTGAGGAAGATACCGCGCAGCACACGCTGTCTGAGTGTGCTGCGTGGGGGGAGCAGCGCCGCATCCTGGCGGCGGCCGTGGGAACGGACTTATCGCTGCCGAGCGTGGTTTCGGCCATGCTCGGCAGCGAACAGGCTTGGCGAGCGATGGCCTCCTTCTGCGAGGAGGTCATCTCGCAGAAGGAGGAGGCGGAGAGGGCCCGCGAGGCAGACCCTCAAAGTGGCCGTCTCCGCCAAAGGAGGACAGGCAGGAGGAGAAGGCGCTTCGCCCAACTCCTCCTGCCACCGTAGCCGGACCTGAGGGGATGGGCCGGGGGGCCCATCTCCTCATTGCACGGGTCCGGCGGACGAGGGGGGGCAGCCGGTGTGTACCCGGTCTGTCCCTCTATAGGTAGGAGCCCGGCGGTCACCTTCCACCGGGCGGACCGTGGGGGCGGCTCTACAAGGTTGATTAGCTCGAACGATCCCTTGCCGCCCCCACAAAACGGTCTGTCGGTACACCGTGGGGTTTTAGTCCGTGCGACTCGGACATAACCCACCCTCTCCCCCGGGAGGGTGGCGTATCCATAAGGGATTTCCCCAAGCTGTAATAAACAAGTTAACATTCACTACTGTGCCTCTTACAAATAATAATAGTTTACTTTCGGGTTAATCAAAGTGCTGCCATCTTTTGTTCATGAAATTAATTAAATCATACTTATCGTCGTAAATCAGACCAAAGCAAACTTTATGAACTAAATATGAATATTTAAGTGTTTTTCAATGTCTAGAATCAGAATGTAAGCAAGAGAACAGAAACCAAAAAAAATTTTTTTTTCGTAGGTCTGTATAATTTATGAGAACGAAAACATGTTAATAATTATTCACATAGTATTTACCGTCAATATATTTCTTAAGAAAAATGAAATCGTGTAATTTTTTGGATTGTGCAGATAGATAAACTGAAAGAAAGAAAAACTGATTGCTTTATTAAGGTGTCTAGGAGTCATAAATTGGCAAGGATGGAATAGATATCTGGTAAAGCCACATTGCGCGGTTGCTTTATGCTATGAATGGACAGCACAAACTGGATGTAACTGAACATATTGTAACCAGTTTACTAAAGTTTGCATCTATCTAAGGCAGTGGTACTCAATCTTTTTTTTAAACACGCAACAAACATGTTTCACTCTTGGTGTCGCGGGCCGCAAACTACAAATATTTAGGTATTAAATCAAAAAACGTAATTTTTAAATTAACAACGATTTCATTGTCCAATAAAAATTATAATCCTTATATTATAAGGAACGGATTGCGGTCGAGTTATCTGGGATTTATTTAATTTACTCAGCGTGCTCATAGTTTTGTGATGGGCAAGAAATTTAAAATAATTGAAAATAAAGTATAATCTCTGGTGGGCCAATTACCCGGCGGGCCGCCGATTGAGTATGGATGATCGAAGGTATTTAAGAGAAGACTATTCGGTAGTAAGTTTTTCGATTTTTTTAAAAAAGCCCAGCATTCGTGACGATTTATTTACCTTTGTGGATTTGAGTTTGTTATCTACAGTAAATGCTTGACGCCAAATTTTTCATTGGAGCATGATATCTAGTCAGATAGGCCGTAGAAAATGCTATGGCTTCATCACCATATTTTTCTGCAACGAAGACAAACGTTCATTGGATGATCCCGATCAACAACTAATGCGGTCAAATGACGCTACTATTCAGTAATAACTGCTTCAAATAGAGTTTATCAAATTATTTACATATATGCAGTGCTTTGATCTGTGACAAGTGAACAAATACTTTACAATTCAATGAGGTTAATGAATTCAGTATTCGTCGGTCGGTATGTTAAGTAAGCGAAATAGTATTTGATTGTTTGTGTAAAATTTATTTATGTCAAGTTGTCTGTATCTAAATTCATGTTTCCATTGTGTTAAGATTTGGTACAACATTCTGTTAGATTTTACGCCTTTGAGCAAAAGAAAGGTTAAATCTATGGAGCTTGTGTATTATGGAAATTTCCTTCACGCTTACAGGCCAAATGACTTGATGGAATTTATGATATGGAGTGTAGTTAGATTCGTTTCAATTATGGGAGTGACATAGATAATATATTTAATTAAATAGCCCGTGAGCCCAAAAAAAGAAAAAAAAATTAAAACTCGTGTGGTTAAGAAATCCTCTATGTTTTGTTTTTCAACTCGGAATATAATACGATGTGGGGTTTTAAATCGTTTATATTTGTATTTTTTATAACGTAAAGGAAAAGTGTTATATCTCCTTCATGCGGCTGTCTCTCACTGTGATCTATATATATTTATTTTCTATACATTTTTCAATGTATATTACGAAAAGTAAACAATAAAAAAAAGTTTAATTTCATATATATTTGAAAGAATACCCATTTATTAAAACTTAGATATAACCAGTTAAATATAGTTTATATAAAAATGATATATAAATAAAACAAATACATATATTACAAAAAGTTATAATGAAATTTCCACGCGTTCAGTGTTAAGGTTATTCAACCAGCAAGGCATGCTGCTCATCTGCTCGAATTTCAAAACTAGGACGTATACACAGACACACTCATATAAAGTAGAAAGAGACAAAGAGAGAGAGATAGGGAAAGATAGAGAGAAAATCGCATGAAAGAGTCTAAACGTTTTTTTTCTTACGCGACAGCTCACAATCCGTGTTAAGTAACGTCGTTCCGAATAATTTTTTACGTACAAATACTCAACTGATTAAAAGTTTCAGCACCTTTACAGTCGGTTTGTTAATTTTTCTTTATAATAACCCTGCTTGTTATTTATATACATTGTTCATACTTGTTATTTATATTCATTGCCCAGTCTCGTTTTACAATATTGCTTAAATAACGTACTTATTGCATTCGCAAATGTTGTTGTTTGTTGTATAAACTTATTCATATTATTATTCCATTAACACTCGAGCAGTCATTCATTTATAAATTAAATGCAAATGTATTCATTATTGTAACCTCTTCTAATTAAAATGAGCGTCAGGTTTTCACGATTCATCAAACAATTTATAGGTACTTGGTTGTATTATACTTGCAAATTGTACTTACGGAATAATTTACTACTTTTAAATAAGTACGTTCGTACTTTTTTTATTGTTACTACTCTTATGATTTAGACATTTTGAGTATTTGTTATAAAGTATCTGCTCACCCCTTCGCACGGTTATACTAACGAATAAAATGAGACCAAATCTTTACTTTTCAGTACAACTTTACAATGGCACGTAAAACGATCAATCGTTCAATAACTTTAGAGTTCAACTGGACCGCTACTTATTTGAGAAACAGGAGGCAGAGTGTCCATGATTTTACAATTTGTATTTATAGTTAATTTTTACAATGTGTATATATTTAGGGATGTAAGGGGTGTCGAATAACATCATAAGACTTGAGACACCCAAGCCAACCTCACCTGCACGTGGTGCACCCTGCTGAATAACGAACGAGGCCATGGCGAGAGCGGGGTGATAGGGTTTTACAGCCTGACTGGGTCGTAACCACTATGTATATGGCGAAAAAATCTGACATAGTGATTCGATTCTCGGGTCGCGTTTCGGGATCAGCCTGTGAGATCCAACATTTCGCAGGCCGGCATGACAGCGGCGACCAGCGATGGATAGTGTGTCACTCGGTGGTCGCCATTGTTTTTGGATTATACTGTGCTTATCATCAGGCATAGTGCAGTCATTTTGCCGTGCTACAATTTAAAGAAAAATCTTTGTATTTGTCATATATTAGTAGGTATGTATGTATGTTTATCTGTGTATGTATAGGAGTATATTTATGTTATATATGTGTTTATGTATATATGCGTATATATATTTATCTATTTTTTTACTTCTGTTTCTTTTTCTATAGGTATATGTACCTACAAAACTGTATGATTGACAACAATACCGCTGGTTTGCTGGTAGAAAATGCCTTATAGCATTAAGCAAGCCGGCAAGACAGTGGCGACCGACGAGGATAGCGTATCTCTCGGTAGTCGCCAATATTTTTGGATTGTATTGTGCTCACCATAAGACACAATCACTTTGCTGTCCAAAAATTTTAAAAGTTCGCCAGTGTACAGACGAAAAGCACAATAAAGCACAATAAATAAATAAAATTCATTCAATCAATTATGTCAATATTCTCGAAGATCTGTTTAGTGTGTTTTGTCTCACTCACTAACCTTTGTATATGGAGAATTTTTAACCCACATTATTCACTTCTCAATACGATTTTTTAAATGTTTTTGTTCATAAAAAGCATACCCTGACAACAAAATAAAGAATTAGTAGTCAAATAAAAGCGATACGATTACATATAGTTCTAGCATCTTGCGTTACATTTGATAATTGATTTTTATTTTTCTATTCAAATGAATCTAAAGGTTAGTTGTCGATATTCATTTATGCATTTTTTAAAGTAAGTGTTCTTTTGTTTAGGTGTTTCTATTACTTTTTAAATCTTTTGTTCGTTATAATTTTTTATCCTTTTTCCTTACAATTTTATTTATTGTATTTTATTAAATACATTTTTGTTTATTGATTTTGTATTTGTATAGAAGTATACACATAACAATATAATCATGTATCTATCAAAGCTCGTATAGCCTAATTTATATATACAGTACCTGTACCTAGTTGGGGCCCGCTGACTTAATTTATTTAAATTAAAAATATATTATAGCGATATCAGTGGTAATCATATTATAATCGGGTATTTATTTTACAAATTAATACATAAGAAAGTTACATTCTGTGTCAGTCGATGTGTTCTCTTAACTTTTCTAAAACCACGTAACGGATTTTGATATGATTGTCAATATCTTTGGAGAATATTTTCCAAAAGGCTTATATTTATGAGACACGAATACAGCATTTATAGAAAGTAGAATAAAATCGATATATTGTAATCAAGCCGTAAATTTATATTTTTGGGGCGCTTATAGTGCTTAATGGTAACTAAACCTTACGAGATACATAGAAAAGGGTCTTATGGAAAGTTTATTTATTTATTTATTAGGAAAACTAACAGCTATAATATACAAAACATAGTTATTAGACTAGAAAAACATCAAGCCATTTATAAGTCTTCGCCGATATAAAACAGAATACAATCACTTGCATTATATGGTATTAGGTTAACATTATAATAAAGGAAGAAATTCAAGAATATAAACAGTCTATTACTATTTGCAATCGCCATCATTAAAGAACGTCCTTGTTAAAAACGTTGTCGCTTTATTTACACTAGTATTAAATAGGTCAAAATCACCTATCTCGCTCATAGTGTTGAAGGAATGAATAGAATGAATAGAAATGAATAGAAAATTTATAGAATGAATACATTAAGATTGTAATTTGCTTTTTGAATTAATATTATGCGTAGTAGTAAAGTTGTTTGTGCGATGAGACTCATGAAGCTTGTTAGACTTTCATCTATAAATTATTTGACCTTGATGAACTGAAAGAGTGCAGTGTCAAAAAGGATTGGATACTTATCATTTCGATAAGTTCATTGTATTCGAAGATGGTAGATAGCTCAATATAAGGTAATCATCAAAGATTTCTTTGTATTAACAACAAAGGTAAAATCTTACTGCTCTTTTCAGTTGGAAATTGGTCAAAAATCCAATGTCAAACCTACACGAAACTCATAAAGCTGCGCTCCAAATAATGAGATGTGTTTCTGGTCTGTACCTCATTGATCGAGGGCGAAGCATGTAGGCGCAATAAAGGATCTTCCTGGCTGTCAAAATTATCAAAAAAAAAAAATAATAATTTGAATGAGAGGAAAAATGGAACAATTTAAAAATTTCACGCACCGCACCGATTTGTTTTTCATGACAGTTCGCTTCACACCGCCGCCGTCGAAGCATTATGCTTTATCGTTATAAGTTTATAAGAGCTTATAAAATGTTTACGACATTGACGATTATTATCTGCCAGTTGACCTTCTCGTGGTGATCAGGTGGTTTGACGGGTGGAATGCTAATTCGATGTCAGCAGGTTCAAATCCTAGTAAGTACCAACGAATTTTTCAGAATTCGTGTACATTTACTAATTTAAATTGGTAACACTATCAGCTGACGGAGATAGAAAATATCTCTTCGGTGAAGACTTAGATACTTGTGTATTAAATGCACCGCGCTCTCCGACCGCTCAATAAATTTTTATTGAGGAAATAACTGATGTAGTTTTTTATATATTTAAAATACTTCTGAATTAACACCGCAAATGTAATTTTAATTTCAATGATACTTTAAAGGAGAGGGATGTCGCCGTCAAAGGAATAATTTCCTTTTAATAGTAAAAAATAACGATAGAAAAAAAACCGTCTTCTAATGTGTATTTAATAATATGCAGAATTAAAGCGCACTCAATCGCGGCCATAAAATAGCGCCAGAAACTCATTGTTTGTCAATATGCGTCTCTTATAACATATTTCCGATATACCTACGTGTTTCTTGTGTTGTTTGTGGAACATACAAAGTGCATCGTTGTGTTAAAGTTATTGGAAATTTCAATTACATTGCGGCCAGCAAAACAATGAATATTAATATACAAGAATAAATAAAGATTTTTTACGTTGCGGAATGCTAATAAGTATCACAACAAAGTTTATGACAGTAAGCTCCTTTGAACATTATAATGATACTTACTGACACCTATGACTTCGTCTACGTCCTTTATTATCGTAATATTTTATGTATAAAGGCAATAAACATAAACACAACACCGCTTGCCCCACCTCTTCACTACTTATAAAAATAATATTTTAATAAACATAAACACAACACCGCTCGCCCCACTTCTTCACTACTTATAAAAATAGTATTTTAATAATACTTTAATAACTTTATATCAAATCAAGATATCATGATAATTTTTGAATAAGGATCACGTCTATGATGTAAAATAGAATAAAAAACATTATTATATATAAATGATAAAGATGGTTACTGTCGCTTAAAGATAAGCTTAAGGATATAAGATTCCGTAAAATTCCATAATATATTATTTTGAATTATTACATAAAGTTTAGCCAACATCAGCAATGTAAGCGCTCGATTTTTATTATAAACTAGCTATGTCCGCGTTACTCAGTCCACATGGAACCTAATGTAAAAAACACAGTGGCTAATATAGTCATTTAAATGTATTAAGTCCATTTATTTTACAATAACTTTTAATAGAATGAACCGATTTTAATAAAACCAAGACTGTACACTATTGATGGCATTGTTACTGATATAATCCTAATCATTAACATAAATGAGAAATTTAGTTGTTGTGTTTTACAAGTTTTGTTTTTGATGGCATCTCATTTGTTTTTGTGGATAGTCCTACTTTTTTTCCTTTTGCTTTCCGTTACCTTCTACTTCTTGAATACAAAAACGTATCTACACCTATTATTCCATTAAATTATACACATAGGTACACTGATTCATTAATTGAAAATGTAACTTTGTAATCCTATACATTTATATGGTATTACAATGTTATTTATACAGTTGGTGTATGTAGAAAACATGATCTAAATTACAAAATATTTTAGTTTTTCGTTGATTTATACACTAAACACTAATTGTATTCTAAATTTGAAGCTTCTATGTCTGCTGGACGTGCCTTAGAGTTTTGATGATCTGTCAGTTAATGAGTGAGTGACAAAATTAGGAAATGTTAATTAGGTATAATTCTTAAACTACTGGTTCAAATAGAATGAAATTTGTAATATACCGTGTTTATACAATGCCTGCTGGGTTACTGAATTTGGGTTTCTAGTTTTATCCACGACATAGGTATAGGGGGTCGAAAATGACCTGAACTACGAGAAAAGGATGGTACGGCCGTGCTGCTTTTTTGCCCGTCTTAGCGGGGCATTGCCATGTCCCCAGATATATAGTTTAAAAACATAAATAATCCACAATCTACCAACAATTTCCTAAAGAGCAATTTTAGACTGATATTAGATATTAAGCTTTCTTAATTAAGCGGGGTGGTAGGGTTTCACAGCTTGACTGGGTCGCAACCACCATGTATATGGCCAAAAAGCCTGTAATAGTGATTCGCTTCTGCGGGTCGCGTTTCCGGATTCGCCTATCCAGCTTTTTGCAGCTTAAAATATTATTATAAAGATTTACATTACATTTAATATACATTATTATAATTAAGATTTTGGATTGTACGGTGCTTACCATCAGGCATAGTCCAGTCATTCTGCCCTACTACAATAAAAAAAATAACAATAGTGAGAGTATTGCAGTTTTATGGAAATAGGTTAGCAACAGTTCGGATTATTGTTTACGCATTTGAATCTCGCACAAGTTCTACCATTCTTAATAATATTAGAGTCTGATTATAAAACGAGGTTTGATCATGGATATACATTAATTCATTTACGTAAATGTTTTTATGGCCACGAATTGTAATAAAAAATACTATATAATTTTTTTACCACTTTGTATTTTTTTGCCATGTTTCTCAATATTTAATTACAAAATTATGCAAAAATATAATTGCCCAAGTATTATCTGACTCAGAATCAATTTTATATTATTAATTTTATTCATTCGATGTTATAAAATATAGTATGACACTTATGGCTTTTACTGCAATGTTTAATTTGTATTGTAGTCATGACAACCGTTAGAAAATTTATTCAGGAAATAGAACGACAACAATAAAACTTAACATTTATTACATTTAATGTAGGTTGTTAAACTTATAATATTTCAATTACCATTTACCATTGAATTAACTATATACACCAGGTGAATGATTAGACAGTAGCAATATTGATGGACGACACTCTGCACTCGGTTCTCGTACTAAATCAATTTAAAATATAGGTGCTTAATATTTGACCTTATTATTTGGAAACATACAAAAATTATACTCAATCATCTAAGCGTCTATGTTAAAGCACAGTGTTAATGACCGCTGCTGAATAACGAACGAGGCAATGGCGAAAGCGGGGTGGTAGGGTTCTACAGCCTGACTGGGTCGCAACCACCATGTATATGGCGAAATAGCCCGTCATAGTGATTGGCTTCTGCGGGTCGCGTTTCGGGATCAGCCTATGCATATCCAGCTTTTCGCAGGCCGGCATGACAGCGGCGACCGTCGATGGATAGCATATCACTCGGTGGTCGCCATTGTTTTTGGATTGTACTGTGCTTACCATCAGGCACAGTGCAGTCATTTTGCCGTGCGAGAATAAAAAAAAATATTAGTTCCTTTTATAGTGTTAGTGAGCACTGAGGTAGTTAACCCATCGTGGGTTAAAGTTCCAAATATGTTGCTGATTTTTACCCCACTGTTATTATTTATATATCTAATGTATACGTAACATTTTACTGTAACGGACGTACGTGTCGTACTTACAATTATTTTTAAAGAGCATTTCTATAATTGTACATGGTCTCACAATTTTATATTTCGCGTGTCCTACTTACAATTGTTTTTGAAAGAGCATTTCTATAATTGTACATGTTCTCACAATTTTATATTTCCTTAATACAGTATAAAAAACTCGCGCTGAGCCGCGTGTAAATGTTAGTTATATATACGATTGTGAGAGAAAATTCATAAGATGCTCTTATTATAATAGTGTGCATTCACGTGCTTATTTTACGGTGAACGGCGACGGCGACGGTTATACGAAGTAGTCTGGTGAAGCTGTTAAGATCTTACTAGGTCAATAGCATAGTCAGTTCGAAAAAAGAAAAAAAAGACGGTCATACGAAACACGATAAATGAGAGGAAATATTAATAGCCGGTTTTGTAATTAAAATTAAGTTATACACATAACACGGTTTGGTTTTAACTGTTACTTTTTAACCCTTCGGCTAGTTTTTCAGGACCCAGATCTCAAAATGATCGTTCTTGTTTTTAAATATCTAGCCAATTTGCTCCAACAACAGAAGTTAAGTTAGTTAATTGTAGGTGGTAGAGCCACGTTGAAGCTATTAATGGTTTCAGCATGAATGGGTCGGCTCGCCCGGGATAGTACCACCCTCTCACAGAAAACCGACGTGAAGTAACAGTACTTGCATTGTTGCGTTTCGTTCGGTCAGTGAGAGCGGTTTACTTTGTGAATTTACTGATATTCTGTATCGTTTATATATTTCAATTAGGCTGGTACTTTTTACTCATAACTAATGATTTATTATGTAAATATGCGCGAATAGCATAATTTAAATAAATCGTATCAGGAGATTTTAATGGCCATTAATTATTTCATAGAAAAAAAATATTAGCGTATCTGGCTTGGGGCCTTTTTTTATGTAAAATAGCGAGGCTTATATAATTAATTAAACTGACAATGTAATGGGATTATAATTGTTGATTGAATAGCTTAAAACTTGAGAACAGTAGATATTCTGTAAGCCCGTAATTTTCTGCACGCATCTTTCAACTCAGGAATATGTCTCGAATGTTCGGATCACAGTTCACTTTATTTTAGTTCTTATCAGTTTATAAGTAAAATAGTGTTCTAAATTATAAGAACTCGAATAAATATAAGTAATTGCTTTGTAAACAAATGAGAACAGATTCTAATACGAATATATATGTTACTAGCGGCCCGTTCCGGCTTCGCACGGGTGAACAATTGTTTTAAACATTTGGGTTAAACATATGTGGATTGGCTAAAACTGATCATAGTCTTGAAAAAAAAAAACTTAAAAAACCTTGTACCCCCGATCCAACCCAGAATCGAAAATCTTACAGAAAGAAATGTCTTCTGTTCGAGGGTAGGTAGATGATTTTCTAACCTAACAAAATGATAAGATGAAAAAACCTACCCGGTGAATTTAACTATTTTGGTGCGTGATAGTTTAGCGAGAACTACTCTTTAGTATATCTGCCGAATTAACTCACAGTTAAGCTAAAGACTGATGAAAAATGCATAATAAACATGCTATTATTCAAAAAAATATCGGATTATCTGTGATTATTTGCCAAAAAGGTTTTGATTGGTTCTTTCCACATGTGCAGCACATACCATTTGCTTCATCACTCCATTTTATAGCATAACATTTGATACAAATCTTATTGGTTCCCAATTTGGATTTTGTTCTGATGAACATAATCAATTTGTGGTTTGTAACTGAATGCCGACCTATTACTATGAGCTAAAATTCTATTGCGCGAATAAGCTATAGATGTACGCGCCCCTCTCCCGTGACCCACATCTCCGACGACCTCAAAGAACAGCAGCTCACAGTTCGCGAGGTACATCGCATGCGCTCTCCGCGCACCAAGGCCCCATACAACATGGTATTATTCATTCTCGATCGCACCCATCAAGGGAAAGCGATATTCAATATCACGACCCCCTGCGGCCTTTCCGGCGTTATCGTCGAGCCGCCGCGCAAAACGTCCGTACCCTTGCAGTGTCACAACCAGGTGTACAGGCACTCCGCACAAAACTGTCGCCTGCGACCCAGATGCGTTAAGTGCCTCGGCGACCATTCCACTAAGGAGTGGTCTCGCTCGTCAACCTCCTCCGACCCTCCGAGTTGCATTCTGTGCCGCGGCGTGGGTCATACCGTGAACTATCGCGGATGCCCCGCTACCCTATGCAGGTATTGCCGTCTAGGACGGCCGCCGCCTCCGACCGCCCTCAACCTCCGCCTCTCATATCCGGAGAGGCCTTCCCGAGTCTGCCGAGCACATCTCGTGCACCGGCAGCGTCCGTACCCGTGAATAGCGCGTCCCGCGCGGACCCCGCCTCGCAAGGGCCTCTCAGGTTCCGTGGACTCCTAAGCCTGCGCCCCAACCCTGTCCGAGTCCCCAGGCGGCTAAGCCTTCACAGGCTGACCCCGCGCTGTCCTTTTCAATGTCCAGTATTGACTATATAGGTCAATTACTGATTTTCCACGAATACTCCGAGATCTCAGCGTTCGACGCAACATCGAAAAATTCTGAATTAGGTGCCATTACAGCTCTCGCTAGGTTTCCCGCCATCGCGGCTACCCTACAAAGATTCGCGCGCACTGCCGTTCCAAAATAAATAATTCATATAAGATGGAGTAAATCCGTGGGTTTACGTCCATCTTCCCCTGAAATGTCAGAATAATAATAATTTTGTTATTTCTATTTTTGGATTCCGGCACCGACGCCGTTCAATCAACTTTTAAATTCGATCTTTTAATATGCGTGTTTGCGCCCACGCAAGCGTAACCCTCACTCGTGCCGCCGCGAAGGAAGGTCCTCTCTTTCGTCCCTGCACACATCGCGGCTCTTCAGTAATATCTTGAGCCGAGGTCGTCCCCGAATGGAGCCCCCGAGATGTTACTATCGCGAAACAGTGTCTCACCTACATCACTTGTACGCGCTCTCATGAGTGATCACCTCTCACACGAGTACACATGTATACACATGGTGGAATGGTTTTGTTTTTCCCTTATCGAACTGAATCGAATAGTTTAGTTCGTTCCATTTCCGATATACATGTATGCGTTTGGGAATCAAGCAATTTTTATTGTACGTTGTATTATTTTATTTTTATTGTGTAGATTAGAAATTTTTATTGTACGATTCACAAACGAATATATGTATGAATAGCTTAGAATAGCTTAGCTATGTCAGTTCGGGTTTCTCAGGTAACAGCATAAGCCGAGGTGTGTCGTGCGCCCTTGCTGAGTGCCTTAAGCGCTCGGCTTAGTAGTCCGGTGAAGCTGTGAAGACCTTGCAAAGTCAATAGCGTAGTCAGTTCGAGAAAAAAAAACTCACGTGACCCTTTCTTCGACGCGGCATATTTTGTTTCGATTGACGATTTTAAACTCGTAATATCTTTTGAATGCAATGGCCGATTTTAATAATTCAAAAAGTTGTCTACAGATACTGAAACAGTCTTAATTTATTTATTTGGATAAGATTAATATAAAGACATGAATAACATGGTCTTTTAGGCATGGTCTGGTTTTTGTTAAGATTTCTTTCACAAATGTAGTTATAGTGACATAATCACAATAGCTGGATGTATGGTACCGCGGGGTTTTTTATAGATATTAATATGTTCTTTTATATTGTAGAAAATATTTTTGTTCAATCATTCATAGTTTCCGCAGCGCATGCGATGAAAGTCATTTTATGTCAATATCTTTCATACCTTGGATTACATTATTAAAATTTTAGTAGGGATCCCTATTTTTTTTCTAGTAAAAAATATAACCTATGTTACCAAGATATAATGTAGCTTTCTAATGATGAACGAATTATCGAAATCGGTCTAATAGTTTTTGAGTTTATTCGTTATACACATACAAAAATACAACGTTTCCTCTTTATAATATATATTAGTGTAGATTAAACGAAAATCAATTGCCGATTGTATGTAAGCATATAATTTCATGTTGTGTTTGTAGGTGGTAGACCCACGCTGTAGCTATTACTAGTTTCAGCATGAACGAGTCGGTTCGCCCGGGGTAGTACCACCCTCTCACAGAACACCGACGTGGAGTAACAGTGCTTGCATTGTTGGGTTCGTTCGGTCAGTGAGAGCGCCGGTCTGTGAGAGCGCTGGAGTCCCACCTACCCTTCCCCTCCCTCCCCCATATACAGGCTGACAACGCACTCGCGACTCTCCTGGTGTTGCTAGTGTCTATGGACGGTAGTGATCACTTAACATCAGGTAACCCACCAGTTCGTTTGCCAGATTTGGACATAGAAAAAAAAGGTGCCAGGACAAGGTTTGTAAAAATAAAAATAATAGGGTGTGTGGAAAAGACACACGATAGAAGTGGGACTTCTACTGGCTAGCAACGTACTCGCGACTCTCCTGGTGTTGCTAGTGTCTATGGACGGTAGTGATCAATTAACATCAGGTGACTCACCAGTTCGTTTGCCTCCTATGATTACAAAAAATAGCATAAAATAAAATAAAAAATGGCATAAATTGTGTTCAGTGATCGCCACATGGCCTGAACGCAGTACACGCAACCACGGACAATGAGAAAGAAAGTAAGCGAGAAGAGCGTATGTATCACTGTGACACAGTGTTTAACCCCACAACTTTTCGTCACACAAAAAGGATGCGTATCAGAATTTCAAAGGATAAGAAGTTTCAAAATGTTTGAAAAATCATAGAGTGAAAAAATCGGTTTAAAGTCCCCATATACAAAAATGAGTGAGTGGAATAAAAACAGTACGGAGATCTTCAAAAATATTGATGACTAGCCGTGCCCCCGACTCCGTCCGCGTGGATTCTAATTAAAAACAGTGACTACTGAAATCATCTGAATTTATTAAGTCCATTTACT
>MU162948.1:417-11695 GCA_015888305.1 Antheraea pernyi
ATTGTGTCGTCTGGAAATGACGCCCCTCTTTGTGCATCCACTAATAACGAATGTAACTATTTATGTTTTGTAAAAATATATAACATGAAAAGATAAACCAGATCGAGTTTCTTCTGGTTCTTCTCGATGACTGAGTTTCTTTTCCGAAGCGGTGGTAGCTTTGACGTTCATAAGCGCCTTCTCAGGGCCTTAATTGAATAAAGGATATTTGGATTTGATTTGTTAGGGCTTTCCAGGGAAGTTTTTGTGACATCAGAATCCATACTGCGCGTTGTATTACTTCCGATCCACTTCACATCCAAGTGTTGCTCTTGGACGCTGGACGTACCAACGAACGCAGATGCATTCAGGCCGTACACTTATATATTTAAAATAAAGACCTCCGCCGCGTCTGTTTGTTAACTCAAACTCAAAATTCACTGAACGGATTTTCATGCGGTTTTCACCAGTAGATACAGAAATTCATCAGGTATGTTTTGGTATATAGTTATATATAACGATAATTGCTGAAATTGTCGGAAAAAGTCATGCCGCCTGGAAGCTTTTGTCGAAAACGCTCTTTGAGATATAATAAAACAATTGAGGTAATAAACGACACAGACGAAGACGCGGGAATCAGCTAGTAATATATACAAATAATAGTCGAAATCTTAATTCTAACTACTAATATAAATAGAAAATTGACTTTGTTTGTTTGTTACGCTCTCACGTGATAAAAAAGGAAATGGGGAACCTTTCAAATTAAAAAAAATGTTCTTGACCATATTATACATGTAAATGAAGATCATTTAAATATTTATTTGAATTTTTATTTATTGAAATATTTATGTTTTTTTAAACTCTATATTATCTATGGTAGAGACTTGCGGGATTAACTATGGAATAATGACAATCAGATGCCATTTTGTAACGTTCACATTGTAATCTATAATTAAAATAAGGAATAATTAATAAAGTGAAGCAATAGCTTTGAATGTTGTTTCTCCTATTTCAGAGCAACTTATTCAGCCTATTGTTTAAATAAAACGGCATACCCAACCACACAACACATTACATACATATGACGTAAGTGAAACCGAGAGCAAAAGCTGCTAAAATAGATCTTAGTTTCCACTAACTTTATTGTTAATTATAGCGGCACACGCGTCTTCCGTTTTTAACTAAAACGAACATTAACGTTCAAGTAACAAAATTTACTCTCAACGAAATCTTATTTATATATTATATTACGCATCAAAAGTATATAACTACATAAAAAAAATCATTCGCTTCTTCGGCTATGACCGATTTTCTCCTTCTGACCTCGTGTAATCAATCCCGACAAAACCCTCCGTGGATACCATAAATACTGGACGGGTGTAATAGATCAACAGATATATATACTCCCACGCTTAGAATTAGAAAATACGTGAAAAATTAAGCAAAGTTAATCACGAACTATAGTATAGTTGACGTATATGTAACAATGAGCTTAGGTATTCGTTTAATGAAAACATCCTAGTGGAAACAATAATAGAATAGTTACAAGCACTCCTTACTTGTAATTTGGTTAACTGCTACCTAAAACTTGACGTCATGTACCTATTGGTTTATTTTGAAAGTAGAATTAATTGTTTATTTAAGTATTTGGTAAAAACAAGACGATAACAGAAATTACTAAATGCAGTCAAACCTGCATAAAAGAGTTCAAGAGAACGCAATCTCTTTTTAAATTATCGTGGTTCTTTACTAGACCAAATTTTTCACTTATATGAGTTACCAAAAGTAAAAAAAAATAACCTGATAATGCAGTCCTCGGGAATAGTCTAAAGTTGCCTAGTTTTCTATTACATAGCAATGACAATATAGCAATCGTTTCAAGCAGATCGTTTTTGGCCGAAACGGTAGTGCCGCTCATTCAGAAACCATAAATAACCTACCAGAGCTAATGCCTACAGAAAAATTGTAAAGCTAAAGGATCCTATCAGACTTCATAACTATATAATAATTATCATAAATACAGTGTACAACAAATACAAATACAATACAACAAAATAATCCCAAGGAGGGTTGATGTCAGGCAGGCGGCCGATCGTAAAAATTAAGCCAAATCATATACCACAACATAACAAACATGTTGTACCCACCCTACTTATGTGGGATAAGGGTAAGAAGAAGTAGGAGTACATAAGTACCTTTTTTCACTTATAGATGCTTCAAATAAAAAAGTGTGTGTGTACTTATGTACACGCGTTAGAAGTTATACTTCTTTGGCGTAACAAGATAAAAATCTTTTGAAAAATTTCACCCTTCGCCTTATTCTACGTTTGTAGAAAAAACGACACTAACTATAGAAAAAGTTGACTATAGCTAACTTCAGGGTGTCGGTTTTTCGTGACGGTGTGCGCGCGCATCGTAAAAATTTACTCTCATCATTTTTCCCTAACGCGCCAAAAGAAGTATAACTTTAATAAATACATATAATATATGTATATTGTTTTAGTATTCTTTATTAGAATTTGAGATAGATGTTTAAAAAAGGAAAACAAATCAGTTAATTTCTTCTGCGTTTATTTTTTTACATATTGTGAATATTTTTTCAGTCCGTAAATTTTATTAAATATTGTTCAGGGAAAAAATATATTCAATAACGCGTAAACAATGCTATTTATTCAATAGTAAAATTGTATTGTAAAATTAAATTGAAATCTATCCAACAGTTTTTGCATAATGCGTACACGACGACAGACACAGACACCTATCATTAGAATTATTTCGATCATAAAACAGTTATTTTGTACTATTATCAAAATTCTGTCTCATTTAAAAAGACTTGCAGGAAATATATTCCTCACTGTGAATAATCAGAAAACTATTCTATCAAAATCTTAAAATTTTCTCGCAATATCCAAACCTTTTGTAGGTGGTAGAGCCACGCTGAAGTTATTACTGGTTTCAGCATGAATGGGTCGGCTCGTCTTTGGTAGTACCACCCGACATATAGAAACGTGAAGTAACAGTAACCCACTTTCCCTAACTCCTAACCCTCCTCCTCCCCTCGCCCCCCAAACACAGGCTGGCAACGCACTTGCGACTCCCTTGGTGTTGCTAGTGTCTATGGAGTGGTGTGATCACTTAACTTCAGGTTACCTACCTGTTCTGGTGTGATCACTTAACATCAGGTTATCTACCTGTTCGTTTGCCTACAATGATATAAAAAAAACCTGATTCTTTTCTCATAATTTTTAAATTGTGAATATGTGAGACTTCTTTAAAGGGCCACACCCGAAAATTTGTAGATATATTATGCTAAATACAATGACTGAATACATCCGGCAAGCTTTATTTCAGAATATTTACTTCCGTAACGGAAGTACCTACTTACTGATTATATGGAAAAAATATTTAAAAAAAAAATGTAATGAATCATTTATTATATTCATCCAATATTAAACCAAGGACAGTGTTTCGAGCCGCGGGTAACAAGAAAACAAGTTTTATCTGATGATAAAACAAGTACTTGTACGTATGACTTATTGATTAAAATGCTGATAATGGCGTACTATATCCGGAAATAATACTAACCACGAATGAATAGAAACAGTCTGTAGTATCATTTAGGAACTATTTCCATCAAGAGCATAAGAACACATTCATTTTATTCATAATACATTGAGAAACGCATTATTCTACAGTCTCAGTTACCGAGGTGGTTCAGGTGGAGCCCAGTGGCGTGACACAAAAATAGGGTTTTACAAGGTCCACGAAAATTGATGAACTTTTAATAGTGAAGAACTAAAACTTTGGCTTGACTTCACTTATCATTATAGGCAGATAATATCTTAAGAAGCTTAGCGACTGTTACTTGTAAAAATTGGGGTGTAAGGGGTGTCGAATAACATCATAAGACTTGAGACACCCAAGCCAACCTCACCTGCACGTGGTGCACCCTGCTGAATAACGAACGAGGCAATGGCGAAAGCGGGGTGGTAGGGTTTTACAGCCTGACTGGGTCGCAACCACCATACGTATACGGCGAAAAAGCCCGTCATAATGATTCGTTTCTGCGGGTCGCGTTTCGGGATCAGCCTGTACATATCCAGCTTTTCACAGGCCGACATGACAGCGGCGACCGGCGATAGATAGTGTGTCACTCGATGGTCGCCATTGTTTTTGACGTTTTTTTTACAAAAACGACTTACTTTTTTGACACTCACTCACAGCATAATCAATTAATTAATGAACGAATCAACTCTCACTTTTTTTCCAAAACTTTTAGTTCGATTATGAATGAAAATGTTTGACAAACTGTATATGGATTAACATTTGTGAAAAGTCGTAAACGAAAAGTTTAGGTTATAAAATCACTATAAAACGTTAGTGAGTGTGTGAAACAAGATATTAGGGAAATCTTCGAAATTATTAACAAACTAGCCGACCCGTGCCCACTTCGTTGGGCGGTAATACGTAAGCGTGGAATGGTTATTTTGCGCTAAAACGCAGCCGAAGCTCTGAAAAGAAAAAAAATACCCCGATTTTGCCCTGATAAATGAGCTATATAACACTGAAAGAATTTTCCAAATCGGACCAGTAGTTCCTGAGATTACCCCTTACAACGTCATAAACTCACAAACTCTACCTCTTTATAATATATAATATAGACTAGTCGGCAGGAGCGGACGTTGCCCGCTCTGATAATAACAAAAAAACCCTTGATGTTATTAAACATATGCTGTCGCTGACTTTTATGTAGGCATTATCAAGTTCTATAACTTTTCTCTAGAACTCAATGATATATATCTCATTGTTAAGGCAGCATACGTAATTAACGTTTTCGTTCAACCGTTAATTCTCAGACTTACTTTGCAAATCAGACTTCCACAAAAAAGTCTTTCAATTTTTCGGGTTAATATATAGCATATGACACTTACAGATACCTGCTTTCTATTGGTAAAATAATTTTCAAAATCGGTTCAGTAGATCCAGAGATTACCCCCTACAACGTCACAAACTTTACCTCTTTTATTATATTACTAGCTGACCCGTGCAACTTCGTCTGCATCGAATCGGTTATGTAATTTTTTACGACATCACATTAGAAACCTCAAAAATAACAGTATTTCTCCACTATTTAATGGATGTTATTATACATATAAACCTTCCTCTTCAATCACTCTATCTATTAAAAAAAAAACCGCATTAAAATCCGTTGCGTAGTTATAAAAATTTAAGCATACATAGGGATATAGGGACAGAGAAAGCGACTTTGTTTTATACTACCTAGTGATGATATTAGTATAGATTTACATTCAGTTCGTTTTGCCATTTTATTTCATTACACGATAGTACTG
Organism: Antheraea pernyi; assembly: GCA_015888305.1. Taxonomy (NCBI): domain Eukaryota; kingdom Metazoa; phylum Arthropoda; class Insecta; order Lepidoptera; family Saturniidae; genus Antheraea; species Antheraea pernyi. Next base: position 5,748 of record MU162948.1, read on the forward strand.
TAATAGATTTGGCGTTGGCAGCTCGTTTTAGAAAATAATTACTTAGTTCAATGTCAAATATCTAAAACGTTCAGACATGTTAGATTTACGTTCTTCTTGTATATATAGAAGATATAGATATCAGTATGTTTTAACCTATTTCTTGACATAACGGATTGGCCCCTTATATGTAAAGTTATTTCCCGACCTTCCACCCTACGCTATTTGTAATTTGTAATTTTTATGTTAGAAATATCAAACCCGTACAGCATTTCTATAGGTATTGGTTATATACATAATTAAATGAATGAAATATAAACGTGATTCACAAGTGTCTCTCCTAACTTTTTTGATCTGTTTTAATATTCATTTCCTTGAAGTAAATTACGTTTAAAAATATTTTATTGTTTTTGTCTTTATTACTAAGGCTTCGCGGCCCCCTTATGGAGTATTTTAACACGACCCACACGTTGAAAAACACGGAACCGTAATAACAAAGTGGAACTGTAATTTCAAACGGAATATAGGACAATATTTAGAAAAATTATAAGAAAGTACATTTTAAACTTAACCCGTATTTAGTCTTTGTGATAACCCTAAAATATAGATTAATTAGTGTTATAAAAATTAAGTTATTTAATACTTATCAGCCTAGATACTTAATAATTTTGTCTAAGAGAGGACTAATTTGCAAAGAATATAATTCTGTTCCTGTAAAATGGCTACTTTGTTACGTGCAAGTGGAAAATATACATGTATTATTAATTTTTATGACGAAATAAATATGTAAGAACATGGTAATTACCCTCTTCTCCAAATTATTCACATATTGTCATCGTCTCCAGAACATATTAGCGCTCTATACTGTTACAGAGACAAAGACATTAGGCCTTTATGTGTGGCTTACTGCATTGACCATGGAGAGAGTTCTGAAGAACATTTAATATGGTGCACTCAAAGCCGTTCTAAAATCCCACTTCTAAAAACCAGCAAAATAGCCACAACTGTAAGATTCCCTAGGTTAGCTCGCCTTAGTAGTCCGGTGAAGCTGTTAAGACCTTGCTTGGTCAATAGCGTAGTCAGTTCGAAAAAAAAAAGCATTGACCATGGAGAGAGTTCTGAAGAACATTTAATATGGTGTACTCAAAGCCGTTCTAATATCCCACTTCTAAAACCCAGCAAAATAGCCACAACTGTAAGATTCCCCAGAACGATCGTTATACACATGTTTTCTCACAGGGCCAATATGGAGCACTTTGAAAAGGAATTGAAACACGCTCTTCATTGCCGGAAGCACAACAGTGATATCTCTGTTGTTACAGTTGGACATAGGTGACGGTAACCGTTTGCCATAAATCATAGGCCGTATGCCTGTTTGCTGTCAATGCTTTTTGGCATAAGAATTAAAGGCTCATTGTATTTTGGGTATACACCTGAGTGCCTTAAGCGCTCGCCCAATAACGCGGTGAAGGTGTAAAGCCCTGTCAGTGTATAGTCAGTTCTAAAACATTTATTTTTTTCTTCGGGTAGAGAGATGTAGGTATAAATTATCACTCATAAAGTTGACTCTAGGAACAGCAGTAACTAGAATGCTCTATTGCCAAAAACAGTGAGGTGATAACTTATTTATTTATTTGGAAGTCCAACAGCATACAGTATTTTTATATAATATCTTATAGTAGATATGTGTAGTGTACTAGCCATGTATAAATCTTTATATAATCTCGAGGGCCATGCCAGTGTAAATAAATGAATGTCGTGTGTGTTGGCCTCCCTTTAAAATAAATAATAAAAATATATTTGTGAGTATAAATACTACAGTATGTAACAATGAAAGTCAAAATAGGATTTCACAAATACAGGAAGTGATACATAATAATATACATAAGTAGACAAAAGCTAAATCAGGAAGTGATACATAATATACATAAGTAGACAAAATCTAAGCTACGCTATGCCCGCGACTTCGTCCACGTGGAACCTGATGTACAAAAAAATGGATAATAAAGTCATCTAAATGTATTTAGTCCATTCGCTTATCTATTTTCCTCTCATACTTAAGTCGCGGCGCCATTAAAATTACAATAACTTTTGATAGAGTGGACCGATTTTAATGAAACAAAGACTAAGTTACTCCCGAGGATATGCTTTATTTTATTGTGAACTCAGTACTTTAGCAGTGATGCGTGTTCATACAAACAGAGAAACAGACATTTCTAAAAATGATTGTAATGTATTCTATTACTTAGTCCTAGACACCGGTAACAATTTTTTTCACTAAAATCGAAAGAGAACAACAATTTAGATTTACATTCTTATCATATGTATAGATAGATAACAATTCAGAATACACTGGTAATAATATTAGCAGAAATGAACAAATCTACCTGCGCAAATACAATTTAGGAATTACGAAGGAATAGTCAATGTAAATATTTGTTTATTATTACAATAGGTTATCGTTGGAGAGATATATTATGTATAAATGCTTCTTATATAATATATAAGCGTCAGGTCATCACAAGTTGAATAATTGTCATTAGTTCTGTAATTATACGGACGTCTACATTTTATTTTGCATACAAAACGTTATTTATTCATAACAATGAAGATCTTTGAAAAGAAAACTCAGTTGTAATTTTATTCTACTTAGTATATATGCTGTTATTATATTATCATCCTAAATAAGGAGGGCTACGATTAGGACAAAGAATTTGGCGCACCTAACGCTCCTATTTGCTATCTTATCATATCCATACGAGATAAAGCGATATCAATGGGCACACAATGTACTGATACTTCAGTTGTACAGTACAATAGCCGGGTACCTGTCGTAAACGAAAATATAAACTGATAAAGCGACCAAATACTATGGTGCTCATTAAAGTGCTATAGATACGAACAATGGGTGTCAAAAGTATCATAGTTTTAGCGTGTATTTTAGTTTTAAGTGAATGTGTTGTTGGACAAGATAGTATTGTATCTGAAACAGACAGGACTGGGACTGATGAATCACCCGTCACGCCAACAGTTGAAACGAAACCGATAGAAGAAATAAAAGAAGATGAAATTATTGACGAAACTTCACCTGTTGAAATATTAACAGATGCTAAAGAACTACACGTAAAAAGTGGGAAATACCAAACATTGAACGACGGTTTGGTCGGTGATGTGCCGGTTAATTTGGAAGCTATCGATTTTAATTCGAACAATGTTGAAAGTGAGAAGCAGTTACTGTCCCCCACAACGACGGTCACTACAAATAACGAATATGGTAAGCTTTTGATTGCTTTAAATATACCTAGGCACAATTAATAAATAATTAAATAACTACTCTGTACAATGAGATATGTGTGAACGAAGAATGCAGAAATGTTCCTGCTTAGAGATGATATATAGATGAAAGCTCTGTATAAAAGAATCAGTATCTTGAATTATTATTATTTTTGTTTTCACAGTTAAAAACGTATGAAAAATCAAAACACATTGAATTGCTCTAAATAGTTTTTGTTTTCATATACGATAATTCATATTTATAATTGTAGATAGTCGTAAAATATTAGCAACGAATTTTTCTTATTTCTATTCCCTAACATTTCTGTACATTCTTGTTAAATATTTTCTTGGGAAATACTCTTTCAAACTTTTAAAAAATAATATGTATTTATTTGGAACTTCGTTATAATGAAGAGCTTTATCAATATGGTACAGTTATTCTAGTGTTAACACGTTTTTGTGACGGTATTATGTCTGGCATTAAATAAAGCACAGAAAAATCTAAACAAAATGGCGTTCAACGAGACATCTGCAGTTCATTTATACTTTTTAGGTTATAACGGTTGAGTACAATCTCATATAATATTAAATGACAATGTAGTATAAGATGGCAAACTCACTAAACCTAGGGGGAATTGGTTCTCAACTTCTCAAGTACAGTTGTCAGAAAACAAAAATAGAGTAAATGTCCACAGATTTTTTTTAAGTGAAACTTCTTTAGTATCGTTGTGAATTCAAACCGGATGCAACGGAAAAACGACAGGTAAGAGACACAAATACAAAAATTTGTGAGCCAGAGCGAGAGAGCAAATGTTGGTGCGTATGTATATTGCACAATATTTAATACTTGCTTGTATTTGAGCATTTGACGTGTGTTAAATGCATCCTAACGATCAGCAAATTTTTTTTCAATACTCATTAGAACAATTAATATAGAAAAATATAATTATAGAGTAGTAGTTTTGTCCGTGTGTTCGCTCACTTTAATATGATTTTACCTATACCTCGGAAGCTACTTTTATCCCGTCGTAAGGCTCTTTCGTGCCCCTGACAAAGTTTTTTTTTTTAAGCAGTGGTGGTCAGTAGTTTCGATATTCGGACACCGTGTTAATCGACGTAGGTTCGAATATTTGCGAATGAGCTGGAATAATGAAGATGGTGGTGATAGGGCTATTTCTAAGTTCGCCTTACTAAGCTAGCCAGCTTGAAATCTTGAAAATATGTAAACGCCTATATGTATGATCCAACAGCTGCAATCGTCATTGAACATCAGATGAGTTTGTGATCAAACACTTAAAACCTGTAAAGGATTTTTTTTTATTGTAGCACGGCAAAGTGACTGCTTTGTGCTTGATGGTTAGCAGCACAGTACAATCCAAAAACAATGCCAACTACCGAGTGACACAGTATCCATCGCCGGTCGCCGCTGTTATGCCGGCCTGCGAAAGGCTGGATATGCACAGGCTGATCCCGAAACGCGACGCGCAGAAACAAATCACTATGACGGGCTTTTTCGCCATATACATGGTTTGTTGCGACCCAGTCAGGCTGTAAAACCTTACCACCCCGCTTTCGCCATTGCCTCGTCCGTTATTCAGTAGGGTGCACCACGTGCAGGTGAGGTTGGCTTGTATGTCTCAAGTCTTCGATGTTATTCGACACCCCTTACACCCCATACGACACCCCTTACACCCCATTCGACACCCCTTACACCCCATAAAAGTAAACAAACTAACGAATATAACCACATTCGTATTTATAATGTAAGTAAGGATGTAACGCTTTCTGAGGAATAAATGTCTATAACTGACTCAGGACGTAACTCGCTTGTTTGAGATGAGTCATTCCGTTGAATCATTAGATCGCTATGTGTACAAATGAAGCCAGTTCATTCAACGTGTTTATAATATTGCACAAATAAGTTTATAGTTTACTGGTTTGTAGATAATGTGTAAATATTATGATTAAATTTTAAGCATATCTGAATTCTTGTGACAAATATTTGTATGGCTTCACATGCGTTTGCTATTTTTGTTGTACAAATATATTTTCACCTTAAAATATCTACACAAAAAAAATTTCATTACAATCGTATGAACGATGAAGAAATTCATATGCTGCAACGCCACTAGTATTTTATAATAATACTAGCTCTCTCCCTCAACTTCGCTCGCGTTAAAGTAAAGGTATTCTCTTATGTAATTTCCTATTGTCCTGATAAGATGTATGCAAAATTACACGATGACCGGTTGAGTAGTTAACCCATGAAATTGTAAGAAACAAATAAACTGCCATTCGCATTTATACTCTTAATAAGAATGAATGAATGAATGATAAAAAATAGGGGTGCCACCTTACTTAGTGGTCTATTAAAGGGTATCCGTATTTATCAATGTCATGTATACCAATATCCATTGCTATATGTAGCGTAAATTAAGCCAAATTAGATTAACCGATGTTTGCACTAAACAAGAACAACATCTTTACATTTCATACTCATGATTTGGGTATTAATATTAGGTATATGTTCGAGATTAGCCGGAGGCACACCTCCCCTCTTCTCTCCTCTCCTCTCCCTCTCCCTCTCCTCTCCATCTCCCTCCCCTAACCCTTCACCCCAAAGGATGGCAACGCACTTGCGACTCCTCTGGTGTTGTTAATGTCCATGGACGGTGGTGATCATTAACATCAGG
>MU162950.1:0-11172 GCA_015888305.1 Antheraea pernyi
TATCTATGAAAAATTCCGCTACGAATAGCACAATTCCGCATAATTCTTCGTCGATACATTCAGTAGTTTTGCTATGATTGAGCTAAAAAGGCTAAATTCTCGTTATATATGCATGTGTACATGCATACCAAATCCCCTGCAGGCACCGCAGAATTCGTTTAAACTTCAATCCATAGCAGTTAGTCACTTTTCTTAGGTTAGGTCTTAAGATAACCACACGTTTTAAGTTTGATTGTAATTTGTCTTATTAATAACTACTAGCTTTGGCCCGCGACTTCGTCCGCGTGGTGTACTTACCATATACGCTGCGCAGGCAGCGGAAGCTCTCAAAAGAAAAAAAACAAGATTTTGAAACATTCTTCATTGGTGCTCCGCTCCCATTGGTCTTATTGTGATGCTGTATATATATACCTACATATATATAACAGTCTTCCTCAAATAAATGTGCTATCTATACATCTCTAAATTTTTTTCAAATGAAACCGTAGTTCCTGAGATTAGCGCGTTGAAGCATACAAACTCTTCAGCTTTATAATATCAAGTATATGTAGATTATTAATTTGAAAGTGTAGGTACTTTTTACTTCTAACGAGCGCGCTCTACTAAGTTAAGTAAGATACATTTCAAACCTCAATCTTACTGTTATAAATACTTTTGATCCGAACTTGATGTACTGTGAACATCGGAACTAGATGAACTATGTATCTATTCGTAGCAAGCCAGTAATAAATTATTGCACATGAACCCTTTGCGTGGTTAAGCTCCGGAACATTGGACGCTAATGTATCGGTTACCTATAACGGGATCGAGAATATGAATTCTATTTCGATAATATTCGAAAATTGTCCTAGTGTTACTGACCTTTCTGAAGGAGAATGTATGTTACGCGATACGGTAATTAATACCTTTTATATCGACGAAATTGATGTTTTTAAATGTTTGTTGTTTTAAGGGTAACATTTATTTTATCGATAAATTACATAAAACAACTATAGACTCATTTCGACTATGTACTGATAGAGTATAACGTGACGTCATAAATGCCCAAGTAATCATACTATCTGATTTTTTTTATATATCATAGGAGGCAAACGGACAGGTGGGTCATCTAATAAGTGATCACCACCGACCATAGACACAACAACAGGGGAGTCACAAGTGCGTTGCCAACCTATTTTGGGGGAGAGGGGGAGTAAGGGAAGGGGGAAGGGGAGGAGAGGTGGACATCCGACGCTCTCACTCACCGAACCGAACGAAACGCAACAATGCAAGCACAGTTACTTCACGTCGGATTCCTGTGAGAGGGTGGTACTACCTAGGGCGAGCCGACCCATTCATGCTGAAACCATTAATAGCTTCAGCGTAGCTCTACCACCTACTAAATTTTTTACGCCCTGTGACATTTACTGATTATGCAGCAAAAGAAGCTTCATAGGTCTTATCCGTAGTATTATATCTGCGATAGCCTCATTGAAATGATATGCAGTAAAGAGTAATTTTAATCTCCTTTATATGCCCAACATAATTAATATGGTTAATTAGCTAGCAATTAATATATTGTAATTATTACCTACTAGCGGGGCCCGGCGAACGTTATCCCGTCCTGATATAAAAACCTTGACAAATTATATACGAAAACGTTCCTCTTGAATCACTTTATCCACTGGTGAAAGCCGCATGAAAATCCGTTCGATAGTTTTTGAGTTTATCGCGAACAGACAGACAGACAGACGCGGTTGGGGACTTTGTTTTATACTAAGCGGCACGTTTTTTTTTTTTTATGTCATTGATGGCAAACGAACAGGTGGGTCACCTGATGTTAAGTGTTCACCACCGTCCATGGACACTAACAACACAGAGGAGTCGCAAGTGCGTTGCCACCCTTTAGAGGGAAGGGTTAGGGGAGGTAGAGGGAGAGGAGAGAGGAAAGGGGAGGGGAGATGGGCCTCCGGCTCTCTCACAGACCGAACGAAACGCAACAATGCAAGCACTGTTACTTCACGTCGGTTTTCTGTGAGAGGGTGGTACTACACCGGGCGAGCCGACCCATTCATGCTGAAACCAGTAATAGTTTCAGCGTGGCTCTACCACCATCAAAATGTGGATCTAATGGAATCTGAATGGAATATGTGGATGTCCACCGTGGATGTGTAACAAGCGTGCTTCCCATCTTAGACTGTGTCGGCATTTTACATAAGATACAATTGTGGTTAAAACGCTTTTGGCCTGTAAAATATAAAATAAAACTGTCCTCAAAAACCTTTTAGCCCTTTTTAAGACACATAATATTCATAGTATAATAATATTATATTTTGATGTATCTTATAAGAATAATTCAGCTTTATTTGGGAAAGCATATGGAAATTATCTTTCAGGAATTTATTAAAAGTCGTCAAGTTTCTATACTGTATAGTGTATATACCTAACTATGTATTATATATATAAAATCTTTTACAAGAAACACGGAACAAAACCTTGCTTAGATTAAAAAACGGGCAGATAGCGGTTCAGTTTTCTGATATTTTATTTATATTACAATGTTCGGTCATCATGCTTATAATATATACATTACTAGCGGGCCCGGCAGACGTTGTCCCGCCCTGATTTCAAAAAAATCCGTGACAAATTATATACCAAAACGTTCCTCGTCAATCACTTTATCCACTGGTGAAAACCACACAAAGGTCTGTTCAGTAGTTTTTGAGTTTATCGCGAACAGACAGACAGACAGATGCGGTAGGCGACTTTGTTTTATACTATGTAATGATTACCGTATTCAGGCAGTAGGTACTCACGAAATTCAAACCCCTTATATAATTCTCAAAACGGTAGGCGCTCTTGCCTTTATTATAATGCATTTAAATATTGTAATAAATAAAATACAAGGATAAACAAGACATATGTGCTAACGTAATCTATTCAACGGTATGAAAACATGAAGAAGGTCAGCTGTGTGTATGCCACGTTTCCTTTCACACCTATACATAACATATTTATTCGGTGGAAATTTATACGTCCCTGTATCTTTTTATAAGTAACGTGACAATGAAGGCCCTTCTCGTTATAATGTCGCGTGGCACCTTCCTTCTTATAAAATCTTATCAATACCGGTTCCGTATATATTAATATTGAAGTTACATTTAATTATAGGTCTCAACAACATCATTTATTACTTTACTCGAATGAATTGATATGAAATGATTTCTTCTAATAAATACCTTTTATTATTCATATAACATCAATAACCGAGTTGACTGTTTATAACAATTTTTATTTCATAAAATTCACTCCGATAAATACGCCGTTCGTTCGTTCGTTTCCAGCGAAATAATATGAGTCAACGCAGAAAATCAACAATGCGGAACAAGTGAAACGTTCCAATAATATAAAAGGTAAAACGGATCGCCTCGCCCGATTTTCAATATCGTTTTGCAGGTAAACGAGGGTGCTATTCATATGCTAAAGAGAACTTTCCCGTATATGTCTAAAATCTGTCTTAATGTTAACTTCGATATCCTTATAAATGTGAATATGTGTTTCTTTGCTTGTTTGTTAAGCTTTCACTTCTTAAAGATTTAACAGTTTAACATGAAATTACAAGCACGCTATTACAAAAAATGTTATAAGGTACTTTATATACATAACAAATCTACATTAACGCGAACGAATATATGAGCAGAAGTTAGACTATACTATTATTATAAAGATTATTTGTTTGGTTGAACGCCTTAATCTCAGGAACTACTTGACCGATTTGAAAAATTCTTTCAATGTTAGATAGCTTATTTATCGAGAAAGGCTATAGTTATATCATTACGCTAAAGTCAATAGGAGCGGAGCATGAATGAAGAATATTTCAAAATCGTTTTTTCCTTTTGAGAGCTTCCGCTGCGTGTTAGTTAGCCCAAAGTAACTATTCGACGCAGAAGAAGTCGCGGGCAGAAGCAAGTATTCAATAATTTAGATGATATTTAATATGGAAGAGCCACGCTGAAGCTATTATTGGTTTGGTTTCCACACTCTCATAGAAAACCGACGTGAAGTAACAGTGCTCGCATTGCTGCATTTCGTTCGGTCAGTGATAGCGCCGAGGCCCACCTCCCTTCCCCTCTCCTATCCCCCCTCACTCCGTTTCCCCTAAACACAGGCTGGCAACGAACTTTCGACTCCTCCAGTGTTGTTAGTGTCTATGGACGGTGGTGATCACTTAACGTCAGGTGACTCACAAGTTCGTTTGCCAGTTATGATATAAAAAAATAAATATTTAATATATAGTTCTCCCTAGTTGGATTCATATGATATGAATATATATAATGTGAAAATTCAAAACCGTTCATGCGAAATGAGACTAAACATTTATTTTTACTGAATCTCAATAATCGTAATATCAGCATGTATTATACAATTTAAAAGATGCACATTGTCATCATCTCATGATTTCTATGATTCAGTCTTTATTTTCTCATTGTCGATCCAAAATAGATCAACTGAAATAAAAACGTTCATATAAAATCTTTAAATCGGTACAAAAATTTTGAACATTCTGAATCGTATAAAATTACTCCTGTTAGCACTGACCTGCCCAATAAATTGGAATGCGACTTGCTTGGCCTTTACGAACGATTTATCTCTAGAGAAATTGGCCATATTTTCCGCGCATTTAGACAGCTCGAGGCAAGACCGGAAATTATAAAAATATAAGAAACGCGCTTGTGGTTTCAACCACGTCGAATGCGAATATATATACCTGTGATATTTTAAAATTATTGCAAACTTTATCCGCTATATAATGGAAGAATCTATAATCTCATTATTCATATTATCATACTAGCTGTACCCGCTACTCCGTCCACGTAGAACCTAATATGAAAAAATAATGACTAATAAAATCATTTGAATGTGTAAGTCTATTTACTTATCCCGTACTTAAGTCGCGTCATCATTCAAATGACAATAACTTTTTATACAGTGGACCGATTTTAATGAAACAAAGACTATGTTATTCTCGAGGATATGCTTTATGATTTTTATTATGAACCTAGTGCTTTATCAGTAAGTAAGGTCTTATTGTGAACGCAGTACTTTAGCAGCCATGCGTGTTCAAACAATAAAACAGATATACATTTATACAAATGATTTAATCTAATTTAGTGAATGTATTTTATTACTTATTCTTATATTACATTTAATAGCAACAACTGAGGATCTATAGATAGATGACAGGAAGTATCTACTTTGATTCTGATTTGGCTTTTTTTTTGCGGTACAGTTTTTCAATAACTAAATATTTATTTTCTAAAGTAGTACAAATACCCTTTTTACACTGGAAGCATTTCGGATATTTACTACATGCAGTCAGAAAGAATTCTAAAAGCCGAAACGACAAAAGCAATGTCTGCGGCTTTGTTACTATGCAAAACTTTGTCCATAACGAAGGCCTTTACGATTAAAGTAATATCCTTCCGAGACAAGTTTCCGCGCACACCCTTTCCAGCCTCAGTAGCAATGTATTACAAAGCCTTATATTTACATGCAAAATTTACTTAACCCTGCCACTTCATTCTCAAAAGTAAAACAAACTCTTCACAGTTGTATTGTTCTATCGTACGGTACAATACATTGACACCATATAAATAGAACCTTTATTACAGATCGTAAAGTACAAAGGACGATGTAAATGAAGGTAGGTATACCATCGCTTCTATCGTGCAACCTAAAATATCAGGCCAATTTGACAACGTAACCCGTTTCAGTCAAACGTTCCACAATGCGGAACAAGTGAAATGTTGCCAATAAAAAAGGTCAAACGAATAGCCCCAGGCTCGGTTTTCAATATCTCACGGTAGTCGCAGGTAGAGGGTGGATTTTGGGGAGAACCTGTCAGATACATCCTCATTTTGTCTGTCAATCGCCCGTTTTCTCCCGGCGTGAATTAGTCTAAAGTATTTCCAAGTATATTGGTATATCGGTAGGTCCTTATATATCTATATCGTAGTATAGATATTGTACTGAGATTTAATATATTCGGCTTTTAGACTAATAAATTACTAAAGTAAGATAACAGAATTATTTATCTCGATAAGTATTAGTAGTACTTTACATTTAGTGTTAAACATCTTTCATTTACTTTGTAATATAAAATCAGTCTTATGACTTTAAAATGAAATTTTTAAAATATAATTCTATTTTTAACTATCAACCATTTTATTGTATACTGCTTAATATGTAACGGTTTAGGTAATATGTTTTCACAGAATGTGTTTGCCGTAATGTTTTTGTTAATTGACTTTACTAAGAAACCATATGTAATTGACAGAACAAAGTATATACTTTAACTTATGTCTAGAAATAAGTGTATTAATTTAAAAAAGAACCATTAATTGGTTAAATGGGGACTTTACAGTAAGGTACTGATGTGAAAACCGAAGAATTTTTTTTTCGAATTAGTATTTTATGTCAAAAAAGGAGGCAAACGAACAGGTATGTCACCTGATGTTAAGTGATCACTACCGTCCATAGACGCTAGCAACACCAGGAGAGTCGCAAGTGCGTTGCCAGCCTCTGTATGGGGGAGGGGTAGGGAAAGGAGAAAGGGAAAGGGGAGAGGAGATGGGCCTCCGGCGCTCTCACTGACCGAACGAAACGCAACAATGCAAGCACTGTTATTTCACGTCGGTGTTCTGTGAAAGGGTGGTACTACCCCGGGTGAGCTGACCCGCTCATGCTGAAATTAGTAATACCTACAGCGCGGCTCTATCACCTAACTCTAACCTAACTAAACTGTTGTTTAGACAAAACGCTAAACAACTAATATGATAACTACTAATACTAAATGCACTGCGATCTAAATATGCAAAATTACAATGTCGTAAGTAAAACGGGTGATAACGATGTAATTACACATCGTAATCCCGCAAATCAAAGTTTATTAAACCCTCTAATTACAGGTCCGGCGAAGGTTCTAATCCGGAGTCCTCAACACAAAAGGTAATTATCACCTAAGTTCATAATCCAAGTCGCCAATTATAGTATCAATGTATGTTATATATTTTTTATCAACATATTACAAGTATCGCTTTTGTGTTAATTTATTCTTGTCGCGTTTACTTATGTATTTTAAGCTTTATGCTTTAATGTCTGACGACATTAAACTTCTTAAATTATAATATGGCTCAAGATAGTAACACGAGGAAAAAATAACAGGGTGCGTCGTAAAGACACACGATAGAAGTGAAACTTTTGTTTGGCAGGGAAAGATTTTAATTAAAAAAAAATTAACAAAAAGCCAAATTCACGCTGTATTTCCAGGCGTCTCATCCAAGTACTGACCACGCTCGACATTTCTTGACTTCAGTGGTTGGATTGGAACCGGTATTTTCAACACTATAACCGACACAGTGTTTATCCCCACCGCTTTTTGTTACATAAAAGATGCGGATCAAAATTTCAAAGCCCATCCATAGGAAGTTTGACATCAAAAACTATTATACAAGTGTAGAGCTGCCGGGACATAATTATACATACTTGGAGGTAGGCTTTAACTTGAGATATACTAGCAAATCAGATAAACAGTATAAAACGTTTTATCTTCCGTTCTTATCATGGTTTTTTTTTTCATCTGAATGATCAGGTTTTTTTGTTTCGAACTGACTACGCTATTGAACTAGCAAGGTCTTAACCGCTTCACCGGACTACTAAGGCGAGAGCTTAAGGCACTCAGCCGATAAGATCAGGTTAATTTTAGGATTCGAACCTATATTGATCGAAGCACACCAGGAATACGCTAACATTGAGCAATCATCGCATCGTATTTATGAAGTAAGAAATTCAAAAGAAAGGCAAACATAGAGGATTATTACTCTAAGCCGGGAATACTGAGCTAACATCTAAGTCGATAGATAGGTTATTCCAATACAGATACCGTCTGAAGTTTCGACAGATCTTCAAGGTACGATGTATAAAATATGTATTGAATTTCATGTCTAAGTTATCTACAGTAACTTCTCTTAGAGAATGTAATATCTAATATTTCCTAATCCGATTTTTATGAGCTAGAAATGTTCTCATTATTTAGACAGAAAAATATCAACGAGAAAAGAGATAAGAGATAAAAATTAGTAATATAATATATTACTTGTACATGTCCTACAAAGGAAACCAATCTGTAGGTAAATAATCAAAGAAACAGTTTATATATATATATATATATTATATAAGTGTATGCTTAATGCTGTCGGTTTGAATTCGTACTAACCGAAGTCATAATAAAATAAATAATATTGTTTGTGAGTTGGATGTAGTTCGATTTGAGCCTAACATTTGTTTACACGCGCGTTATTATATCTGCAATTATATCAACAGTTATGTTGAGTATTATACATGTATGTACTGTACTAGAGTTTGGAGCTGAAAACCCATCACAAACTCGAAGGTATTTAGAACGAATCGTGTCAGGAGGACGTGGATATCATACCGTAGAAATGTTAAGTCACTGCTAGCGGTAATATAATTGTATTAGAAAGTGTAGGAATTGTACTAAATTATACGATAATAATGTAATACTATACTTTTATTTACAACTAGATGTGCCCGCGACTCCGTCTGCATGGAACCTAATGTAAAAAAACCAGTGATTAATAAAATCTTCGGAATGTATTAAGTCCATCTACTTATCTAGTTTTCTCTCGTACTTAAGTCGCGTCGTCATTAAAATTACAATAACTTTTAAATGACTGGACCGATTTTATTGAAACAAAGACTAAGTTACTCTCGAGGATATGCTTTATGAATTTCTCGGTAAGGTTTTATTGTGAACCCAGTGCTTTAGCAGTGATGCGTGTTCATACAAACAGACATATAGACAGACAGACATTTATAAAAATGATTAATAATGTGAATAAAATATTAATGTGAGTAAGAGAAGAGATTATTATGATGCGTACCTAGTTAAAGCTAATTGTTCATTTATTTTGCTTATTGAAGTTATTCTTTTGGCACGTTAGGGAAAAATGATGTTCTAATTAGTTGACCATTATTGTTCATACCTTAAAACTTTTAATGTATTATTAAATACCTTTTTTCTATTGTTAGTGTCGTTTTTTTCTATAAACGTAGAATAAGGCGGTTTTTTTTCATCTTGTTACTCCAAAGAAGTATAGCTTATGTTAGTAACTCGAATTTCTTGCTGAAATGGTTTTTATGGCGGTTTTATCATTATCCTGCCAGAAGCTTACCACTCACCAAATGTCATTAGCTTATCATTAGATATTATAGAACAAAGTCCTCAGACCGTTTGTCTGTTCGCGATAAACTCAAAAACCTGAGCAGATTTTCATACTGTTTTTATTCATAAATAGAGTGATTCAGGAGAAGGTTTAGGTATATAGTTTGGCAAGTTTTTTTTTGTAAATTGGTTTAAATATAACAATAATTGTTGGAAGTGTCGGAAAAAGTCAAGCTGCCTGGGAGCTTTTGTCGAAAACGCTGCCTAATCCCTTTGAGATATAACGAAACAATTGGGGTAATAAACAACGCGAATAAAGTAGCGGGAATCGACTAGTTTACACATAAATGGGAAGGTAAAACTTGTTATACGTAAAAAATCTCCTGTATATAGCGTGAAATTTTACAATCCGGCAATAAATACGTGCTGTGATTCAGGGACTCTCAGTGGTAGGTGTAATTGCATCGAGGCAGTCAAGTGCGACATCAGTAATTGCTCGGCGGAGAACTGTGACAGTGCCTGATGAATGGATGTAGTGGAAATTTCTCAACCCGGAAAAACTTTAGACAATCCTGTAAATTAAAACTGTAGGTGGGTGTCTGACTGTATATGTTGATTGGTTTGATTGTAGTATCAATTAACTTTCGTGGAACATTGAAATGAGGTTACGAATGAATTTATTTCATATACAGCCTGTAGAAGGGTTTTTTTTTATATCATAGGAGGCAAACGAGCAGGTGGGTCACCTAATGTAAGTGATCACCACCGTCCATATACACTTGCAATACCAGGGGAGTCACAAGAGCGTTGCCTGCCTATGTTGGGGGGAGGGGGAGGCAGGGGAAAGCGGAAGGGGAGGGGAGGTGGGTCTCCAGCGCTCTCACTGACCGAACGAAACGCAACAATGGAAGCACGTTACTTCACGTCGGTTTTCTATGAGACGGTGGTACTACCCCGGGCGAGCCGACCCATTCATGCTGAAACCAGTAATAGCTTCAGCGTGGCTCAATCAATAAAGGATGGCCTATATAAGTAGTTATTTTTTAAATTGTGCCTAAACAGTGTTTTTTTTTCACTTTTTAAGAAACAAGTGATACCCTGAAGGCAGACAGAAGGCACCTTATCTAGTTTAACAATATTTACAACTTTTAAATATACCTAATTCGTAATCTATACTTATATATAAACAGGCAAAGAGAAAACAGTTCAGTACCTTTTTCTTCTCTGTCAACCGATTTTCTTTATATTTTTGAAGTGAACTTCTTATGGCACGGTAGGAATGTGTTTGTGTGTGTATTATGTATAAGCATTTATCTGGGCCTAGTAGTATACTGAAATTAATAAATGTATAATTAAGTATTTATTTTACGAGTCTTCGTATAATAATAGATTTATATATATCTATATATAAGTTTAACACCCTTCAATTCTTTGGTAGTTCAACGTCATATTTAACATATAAAATAATAATACCAAAACAAAGACAAATAAACAACAAAGAGAACCTTAGTTAAAGTTTGTTCTAAAACTTATAAAAGTATGGGCACGATACTTTTAAAAGTTAAGTAATCACGTCTAGGTTCTAATGAGCAACATTAAAGGGGCTCTTTTTAAGGTTAATCATTATATACGTAACTGCTTATTGTTGGGATGCCGCTCGCTCGAACAAAGGGAAGCGGGGTGAGGTACGAGGTGTGGGACGCGGGCATGACTGCGTGACACCGTGTGATTTATTACTTTCCTTATTATTACATCAGTTCGTTTTTGCACAAAACACCTGATGTTTAGTGTATATCAGTTTTGTTTTTCTCTAGATAATTAGGTCAAACATTAAGCACCAATTTTTATAATGGATTTAGAACCAGAAATTACTACTCAGCAACTTCTGAAAATATTGCTGCTGTTTAACAAGTCATCTGTATGTATATACCAGGCGAAAGGTTAGACAC
>MU162951.1:0-14664 GCA_015888305.1 Antheraea pernyi
AAGATGAATTAAAGAAATTTAAAGATCTTATATGAACGATTGAAACTGGATTTGGTTCATTTTGAAAGTGCAACGATTCTATTATTTATATCACATGTGCACTTACTGATATAGATTAAATAGGTAGTTCATACATTGCCTACGTAGAGTACATAACAAACGTTAAAAAAACTTGTGTCATTTGGGGAACCCCGTCAGGAACGAAGTTCTTTACACCTTTCTTCAATTCCGAATATAATTTGGTAGGGAGATGTTTATTTATAATTGCATATTTCCGTCACGTGAGGAAAAATCATTTTTTTTTTTTAATGTCATAGATGGCAAACGAACATGTGAGTCACCTGATGTTAAGTGATCACCACCGTCCATGGACACTAACAACACCAGAGGAGTCGCAAGTGCGTTGCCACCCTTTGGGGGGAAGGGTTAGGGGAGGGAGTGGGAGAGGGATGGGGAGGTGGGACCCCGGCGCTCTCACTGACCGAATGAAACGCAACAATGCAAGCACTGTTACTTCACGTCGGTTTTCTATGAGAGGGTGGTACTACCCCGGACGAGCAGACCCATTCATGCTAAAACCAGTAATAGTTTCAGCGTGGCTCTACCACCATTAACCAGTAATAGTTTCAGCGTGGCTCTACCACTATTATCCCCCAACCACGTGATTCCTTAATTTTTGTATAATCTCTATATTTTTATTTTCTATCACTTTTCAATGCCAATAACATAAATTAGAATCCTTATTCTAATCACAATTTTCATTCAATATTTTGGAAAAAATATTCATGTACAATGACAACTCTTTATAACAAATTTCAAGGCACCGAGCATTTTTTCGTTATAATGAGTTTTCATTATACGGAAGGAGATAAATGTTATTGTGGTAAAGCAACCAAATTGAACAAATTTCTACGCTATAGAATTTTTTCGTTATAACCAACGACGTTGTAAACAATTTACACTGTATTAACAATTGGATACAAAATAATATTTTAAATTGAAGAAAAAAGCTAAATAAATGAAACAAACATAAATATCAAAAAGATTTAATGAAATTTCTACAGTATTGAGGTTATACAACCCGCAGCGCACGATGCTCGTCTGCTCGAATTTCAATATTGGGACGCACATGCACTCTTCTATACTATAGACAGAGATATTCACATGGAGGATGGCATAACGATTCTTCCTTATGTGACGCTTTTTTCAGTCTAGTCCTACCGTAAGTCGCGTTAGAAAGCTCCTATCTAAAAATATATATTATGCTAGCAGGTCGGGTGGACGATGTCTTGCCTTGATTTAAAAGAAATAATCTAAAATTCAACCGCAGTGCCACCTACCAGGTCCAATTGTGAATCTAAACCATTCTCGGATCCACTCGAACATCCACACAAAATTTCATCAAAATCGGTCCAGTCGTTTAGAAGGAGTTCAGTGACATACACACGTAGAAAAGAAATTTATATATAAAGATAGATATTTTCTGCATTTTTCAACATCCCGTTGTTATATAGTAGAATGACAAAGTGGCTGCACTATACCAAACGGTGAACATAATTCGAAGAACAACAGCAACCATCGAGACATTTCCAATCCACGGTTGGGCGTCGCAATCATGGCAGCTTGTAATCCTCGGCTGTTGAATATACACTGACTGTTTCCAAAACAAGACGAACTACAGAGAGCCAGTATGACATGCTTGTCACTATATTATGGTGATAATAAGAATATATACCATTTGCGTATACCAGATTAGGCCTCCCTCGGCAGCGGTTCAAGCCTAGGTCCGTTCCCTCGGCGTGGAGTCCTTGAGTGCGCTGCTCGCGCGATACAGTGACACAAAATCTTACATCACTGCGACAACATTACGCATATCACCTCCACACACGTACACGCATACACGCATACACATGCAAGTGGAAGGGTTTTATTTTTTTTTCCTTATCAAACTGAAACAGTTTAGAAAATTATCCGATACGAAATATATATAAGTTGTTGAGGTATGTATGCTTGGTACACAGATATGTTACAACAACTCATATATGTATGAATAGTTAGCTTAGCTTTAGGTTAACTCAGATAGGTCACGAATTGCATGTATCAGGCAACAGCCCAAGCCGAGGTGTGCCGTGCACCCTTGAGCTAGTTATCGAATAAAATCGGCTGAGTGCGTTAAGCGCTCGCCTTAGTAGTCCGGTGAAGCTGTTAAGACCTTACTAGGTCAATAGCATAGTCAGTTCGAAAAAAAAAACCATTTGCGTATACATTTTTAGTAATGACTTTGCTCGTGGCTCTTCATGCCTTTTCTGTCCAGTAATTCTTTTGACTTTTTTTTTGTTCGATTAAAATATGTATTTATTTAATGATTCCTAAAAACATTACTGATAATTTCTTACCATTTAAATTTTTTTTATTTAGATTAAATAAGATTTAATCTTAACAAATATGATTATCTACGACTTGCTTGGAAAGTTCTTATATTTTAACAATTTTGGAATAACATATAATTCATTTAATTTTACCTGCACCCGTGAGGTATACTATCTTATGTAGTATTTATTGTCGATTCGGTATTTTGTTTAAATACTAGTTTTTTACCGGATATTCGCTTACGTTAATTTAGATTTAAGAAATGGTATACGCTTCTCGTGTACTTATTTTCACAAACATCAATCAAGATGAATATACACAGACAGACAGTCAAAAAAATGTTAACGTTATATTCTCAATCAGCGATTTTTATAATTACACATAATTATAGTTTTAATAACACATAATGATTAGATCCTTAAATAAGTTGTACGAACCAAAATTAAACATAACTGTAACAGGAATGTACGAATTCGTAGAGAACCCAAGCCAACAATACAATATTGAAATAAATTGATTTATTAACTCTAATTTGTATTAAAAATTAACCTGACAAAACTGGTACAGTCGTTAAATCTTTGATTAAGTCTTCAAGTGATTTAATTTGAAGTGTATAGAATATTTGAAATACTAATTTATTTACAAATCCGTAATCTATTTCTCTAGTACTATTTGTTAATATAAATTGTTTGAACGCTTTTGACAAACTTTCTGTTATATCTCTAGAATTAATTACGAAATCTTGTAATTGGGCAGGGAGTTTTTAATCTTTATATCTATTTTAGTAGTTTAATTTGGGACAGTTATAATTTTGACTCACCCTTGAGTTTTGATCTTACCCATAAAGTTTGTTGAGTGTAAATTCATCAAAGAGAAAGCACCTCGACTCTTTTTTAAAGAACTAAATAAATTAACTGAATTTATTCATTATAGGACAGGACAGCTAGTGACCAATACAGTAAACATTAATCGACACTATATATGAACAATAGATAGGCATATTGGCCTCTAAGAGCTTCCATTGCACGCGCTACGTGGTTAACAAACTTAATCAAAATACTAAATATAAACTAAAATAATAATAAATAACTAACACAAAACAAATACCGCTTAATGAAAATACTCAGTATAAAGAATAAGAAACACAAATTCAAAACAAAAAGATAATAAAATTATAATTTATAAATTATTGGGAGCTAGAATTTATGTCTCTTCATCAACAATAATGCATTTTGCGTGAAGGTGCACAACGACATACCAAAGATATCTAACTCAGTTCCTAATTTGTTTTACAGATTACACAATCTAGTATTTAATGATACACACAATGGAATCCAAATGCAACGACGAATAACAGATAATTCCATAATTTGTCCGCAGTCACTTATCATAGTTAAATACTAGAAACTGTGACAAAATGATCATCCCGTGTTTCAGATTCAGTAAAACCAGTAACAGTTTTTTAGGTTATGATGTTTGATTTTACAGCGAAGTCCCAAAGCATATTACCGATTTGTCGGAATGGAACTTTAAGAGCCATGTCAAGCGGGTTTTAGTGTCATAAGGCTTAGAGTGGATCAATATTTTTTTTTTTGTTGTGGCACGGCAAAATGACTCCTCTATGCCTGATGGTAAGCATAGTATAATCCAAAAACAACGGCGACCACCGAGAGACATGCTATCCGTCATCCCTCACCGGTCGCCGCTGTCATGCCAACTTGCATAAATGTCTCTTCACGTTACGCTTGAAGGACCCCATATTATACCCCATATTAATACGTCATGGGCTGGCGTAGTGATTACGCCCATACCTTCCTTCGGGAAGAGGCTTATGACCCTGCAGTGGGTCCCTTACAGGCCGATGATGATGATTACCTTCTTACCTACTTTGTTTTTTGTTTGTTTGTTTGTGTTTGTAATTGAAATATAACATAAACTAGAGGTATTTTTTTAATTGCCAAAAAAAATAGTGAATTTAGTTTTTACAAAACGTTTTTTATTTTATACAACTTTTATTCAATTTTATAATAAGTCTCTTTTCAGTCTCAAATAAGAACTTGTATACATTTCAGTTATTAATTTGAAATACATTCATTTTCAATTATTACTGGGTATACTTATAAGTATAAAAGACGAGTAACGATGCAATGGTATTAAAGTGTAACTGTGTAAAGAAAATAATATAATTAGATCTCATATATATAATATATCGTATCGTATCGTATCGTATATAGAATAATGTGCTTTGAATAGCAGATGTTTTCATATGAAAAAGTAAAGCAAAGAATAGTAATAACAATAAATGTAAATATTTTTGTTATACTTAGTTATAATAGAAATAAATAGTGCTTATAATAAATACAACATATATAAACAACAAATTAAAGATAACAAGTAAAACCATATCAAAGAGGGTGTGGCTCTTTGTAATACTAATGTAAAGTTTGTCTTCAAGCACCTGTACGTATGTTCTACAAATTGCATTTTCCAGTTATCTCTATGCCTCATCGTTTTCTCATGGGCAATAAGAATGATATTGAAGACTTAATAATAAATTTTATTTGTTAGTATGATTTGAATGTAGTCGTTATAATTTTTATACTCAGTATTACATTTAGAAATGGTATTGAACTTACTGTACTACCATTAGGTACTTATGAATTATTCAAGCTTAAAGTAAACGTCGCTGAGACGGACACCGCGCAGCCCATCTCCTTGGCTGACTGTACGCAGCCTGCCTCCCTATATTGATGGAGCCTGGCGACCATCTTTGCCAAGATGCCACAGAGGAGGTTATCTTTTTCATTTATTTAAATAATTGCAGAAAATGTAATTAGATAAGCTTAAACAAACTTATTATATAGCACGACTGTTTCACACTAAGCCAAACACGCCATTGAGTCGAGTGGCATGGTATCTCACTGACATAGGCATTTACAGTTCGGCTTTTCTCGCCGATACTCCGTTCTAGTCGGGCTGGCCAACATTCGGTACCTACCGCGTGGCGCCGTGAATCGCAACTCGACATTACAATATCTTTTGTATTCACTTAACCTGACCAAGTTTGTATGATAATTGCACCTCTTCTAAAGGGTCTTAGTAGGGTGGTGGTGGATAATAATATGTTTTAATAAATAAGCAATAATAAATAGTTTCTTCTTCAAACATGATCGATAGTTTAAGAGACTTGTACTGAGTGCAAAGAAACAAAAGAATAATATTTTTAGGTTTTATAGTATTTCTATATATTTGCGGATAAAAATTCAAAAGTATTTTTATAGAAACAGCTAAGAGAATTTCGACTATTGTTTTCTCTAACTGGGGATACGATAAATCTTAGAAGAAACTTCGAACCGGTCTACTGAAGTTCAGTTCCATCATAAATCAGTATAATTATCTTGAATGCTTTGAAGGTTCGCGGCACCGTTTATAGGCATTGAGTTATTCTCACATTACATTGAATGAAAAGTTATTTAATAAAATGGCAACCACTTTTGTCGCCTTTCATTAACGCAATGTAATTTTTTGAGCGAGTAATATTAATAAGAACATGCGATATTTTTCAACCAATTTAGTCATAACCGTTTTTGGTTATAATATTTCTTGATAAATAAAAACAATTCTTTTATATTTAATGAATATGGGTATAATGTATGACTATAATCACCACGCAAGCCAACGATGTATTGGCGTTTTCGAACTCAGTGAAATTTGGGGTGTAAGGGGTGTTGAATAACATCTAAGACGGCTGAGTGCCTTACGCGCTCGCCTTAGTAGTCCGGTGAAGCTGTTAAGACCTTGCTAGGTCAATAGCGTAGTCAGTTCGAAAAAAAAAAAAAATGACATCTAAGAATTGAGACATCCAATCCAACCTCACCTGCACGTGGTGCACCCTGCCGAATAACGAACGAGGCAATGGCGAAAGTGGGGTGGTAGGGTTTTACAGCCTGACTGGGTCTCAACCACCATGTATATGGCGAAAAAGCCCGTCATAGTGATTCGCTTCTGCGAGTCTCGTTTCGGGATCAGCCTGTGCATATCCAGCTTTTTGCAGGCCGGTATGAAAGCGGCGACCGGCGATGGATAGTGTGTCACTCGGTGGTGGCCGATGTTTTTGGATTGTACTGTGCTTACCATCAGGCAGAGTGCAGTAATTTAGCCCTGCTATAATAAAACAAAAAAAAATCATAGTTCTATATTTTCCCACACACGGTATTTATCTATTTATCACGATATCTGGCAACTAAACCTACTTAGGCTAGCGTCAGACCTCAGTGCAGTGCGACATGTGCGAACATGAATCGATCTTTTTCCTTAACCAATTACAGTACCCATTTTAAAAGTTTTAGTATATTTTACGTGTTTTTTAAGCTACGTTTTGATATAACAGCAAATTACAAAAGAATGTCTAATTTAGTAAAATGTAGTTTTGAAAATTTTATTAACAAAAAAAAAAATTTTTTCAAGTTTCAATTAATTTTCAAAAATAGCAACTAATTTTCTATATAAATCGCTGCATTTAATATTTTATTGTAAATTTATTTAATTCGAAAGGCTACTTCCAAAAACCCTATTTTAAATATGACTGTTCTTTGAAGTCCATAACTTGACAATTAACATTATAGAGAAAAGAAATTGTGTATTCACATTCATATTTACTAGAAGTCTAATTAGGCTCAATATAGACTTTCAAAAACTGAACTTTTTTTCGTTTTCCGCTTCACGTGAAATGCGGACATTGAATTGATATTTCACCGTGCAAACCACCTATAAATCACTTGCGTATAATTGTGGAAATTATTTTGATATAATGAAAGTAAAGCCAAGACACAATTAATTATAGACACAATAAATTTATTTAAATACAAACAATGTTAACAATTTGTAATCGCATACGTAACATTT
The DNA here is from genome assembly GCA_015888305.1 of Antheraea pernyi. NCBI lineage: Eukaryota > Metazoa > Arthropoda > Insecta > Lepidoptera > Saturniidae > Antheraea > Antheraea pernyi. The sequence continues at coordinate 7,276 of MU162951.1, forward strand.
TGTCTATCAATTATATCAAAATTGATTACATAACCAATGGTAATACAAATAAAAGACAAATATTATCTAAATAACAACTAAAACAATTAAGATACTAATCAATATTATATGTATTACCCAAAAAAGGAACAGTAATTTATCTTTATAAATAAAATAGTACGAATCCGCCATTGTGCCCGACCTTTCATAGCACTGGTTCGGTGGACTGGGCGGCAGTTGGTGAACCGAGCTGGCTCGGTCGGCGCGAGGCCAGTGATAACGTTGACACAGCCGGACCAACGTGGTGGTAATTGGTGCCTCGGAGCATACTTAACCTCAAGGCACTCTCATAGCACGGCGGACGATTCATCGTAGATTTTTTAGTCGATAGCAGTCTACGATACTACCCACGTCTCCCCAAGCATCTGAGTATCCCATACAGGTTTTCTCTCCACGTTAAAGAAGGGGCTTTCCATTGTATGCGATAAACTACCGCATAGATTTCAGTCAGTTTTTTCAGTTTTACCTCTCAGACTTGTTTGTATTTAAAAAGTTATGATAATTTAATTTAATATAGGTAACGTTTTAGGAAACTACGATTTTCATAGGGACTACACGCTTAGTATTGTATGTTTTCTGATCGTGGGATAGTGGAGTAAACGGTGTGGAGAATGGAAGTAAACAAATATTTATGCTTACAAGGAAACTTTGCAAATAAATTATATTTTTACTCATAATTTATATTTTGAAGTTTCTCTGTATTTAAAATATATTATCAAGATAATATACAGTGCAGACGAAATCGGGGGAATTTGTAACTTAAAAAATATATTTCTTAAGCATATAACTATTTATTTATTTACTACAATTTTAAAATTATGGAATAATTTTTTTCATTCTTTCAATTCAATTCTTAGAGGTTTGAACTTCTTTGAAATTTAAATTTAAAACAGAATGTATGTACTTCATCAAATTGAAAATAAATACGTAGGTATTTTTAAGAATAGATTAAAGAAGATTCTTATTCAAAGAACTCAGGGCGAACTTCATTTGATATAATTGCATATTGAGTTACCATTGAAGATATTTTTTTGTAGAATTTGGACTTTATTTTCTCAGTCAATTCACATAAGTAATGTAAGATTACATTACAAGCCATATGAGTACCTGTAACAAACTTTAATTTTATAAAATATCTGATTAGAATACGGTTTTTATACGATTACGAATAGGAACATGATTTTTATTCTTTTTTGTCCCTACATAAATACTACTTTGGTTTTATAAAGAAAGGTAGGTATTTTGTAGATGGTAGAGCGACGCTGAAGCTATTAATGGTTTCAGTTGATTTCATTAATGGTTTTCAAGGAATGAGTCGGCTTGCCAGGGGAACTACCACCCGACCCACAGAAAACCGACGTGAAATAACAGTGCTTACATTGTTGCGTTTCGTTCGGTCAGTGAGAGCGCCGGAGGCAAAGCAATTGGGGACGTAAATAGCCGCATTGTTTTTAATATTGTTAATTGCTAAAAACACGTGCGCCATTAACCTTGGATTACCGTGTCTCTATGAAAATCTGATCTCTCTTAAACCAACTTCGAAATTGATAACATGGCTAATAAAAAGAAGAGTTTAGTGTTGACGATAAATATTGTTAGAGATGCACAATGAGAAAGTAAAGCGGTGCTGGAAACTCTTTAATAAAAAAATCTTCATAATGAGAAGGTAGATCCCATTAATATTGTAATAAAGAATTTCGGCGGTGTTTGAATATGACATCTGTAAATAAAGATGAGAGGTTGCACTAGGATCTTGTTATTATTAATAATTCTACTTATGCCTTTATACGTGTCGCTCGGAGAACGATCCAAATTAAAAACTAGCTTAATGTTATCACCCACCTCCGGTGCCGCTGCATCACATTTAAGAGACGAGACTACAATACGACCGGAACATTGACATTATAATAAGGTGGATATTATAGATATACATTGACACTAGCGCCAACATATTAGAGATACACATTGATACTAGCGCCATCATATTAGAGAGACACATAGACACTAACGCCACCATATTAAAGATACATAAATAATAATCATTATTATTATATAGATTTCAATAAGACGTAAATAAGAATTATTATATAGAATTGAATCTTTAGTTTGATCGTTATTATATTTACATCAATTAATTTGCAGAATTATGAATAAATCGTATATTCTTTGACTTCATAGTTAGGCATATGAAAGGCAAGATGTCGCTGATCTACATGTCGAAACAGATTAGTAAACACATTAGAGATACATAAATAAGGATAATTATATAAAATTGTTGTATAGTTTAAATAACATTAATTTGTTCATACTCTATTATTTTTGTGTTACTTAAATTATTTTGCGGAATTATGTGTAAATAGTAATCGCTTTGACTTACATAGATCGGCCTTTAAAAGGCAAGATGTCGGTGATATCTACGCATTATTATGTACAAAGTATTGTAAGGCGAAGCTCTGCCCAAATAAATAGTGACAGTATCTACGAAGTGTTTATTGGTTCAACCTTTCTCTCGCTCTCTCTCTCTCTTTGTATATATTTTGAGTACATTAAGAAAATACTATCTCGTACTCTCATAGCCTAAAACGCATATATATAGCTATTTATTAAGTTACTGGACGCTTGCGACATTTATAAATAAAATGAACTTATTTTACTACAAGGACGTGAGGACAACGTATTAAAAACTAACTCTTGTCCACGACTTTGCTCGCGTTACCATATATTTGACCTATCCATAAGAAGCAGTAGTTTTTCTGGATAAAAATTACCGCATGTCCTTTGCTATACCCTTAGCAACGTGTGTGCAAAATTTTATGATGATCGGTTTGTCATTTACAGCATGAAGGCCTAAAATACAAACCAAATCCATGATGGCTCTTTGCTCAGTTGATCAACATATGTTCGAAACTTTTAGAGTAAGTCGTAGATTTGGGTGAAAAAAAATATCGTGACGAAACCTTAGCATGGTTGTAGGATTCTTTCTAAGTCCGTCTGGCTAGCTCCGACCCTCAAGTTCAAAAGGTATGAAAAGTCGTGGTGGTTTGACTGCTGGAATGTTAGTTCCATATCCGCAAGTTCGATCCCCTGTATATAGCAACGAATTTTTCGAAATTTTCGTATATTAACTAATTTAAATTGATAACACTATGAGCTGAAATGTATAAGGAAAATATTTTTGTAGTACCACCGTATCTGGTTAAAAATATAACTGTGGATTTCTCGGAGTCTGAAATCGCCAACGCGTCGACGGTGGGCGTGGCGATTATGCCCTACCTTCGAGAAGAGGCTTGTAGCTTAGCAGTCGGTCTTTTAAAGACGGATGTGATGCTGATCAAAATAGTAACAGGAGCAAATAAGTTGATGAGTGCTACTTTAGCTTACTAGGGTCATGTCATGAGGAAGTATGGAAGTCATATAATCAGAAGAGCGGGGGTTTTTTGCGAGGTGGTTTTGAAGCCCGACTGGGTCGGGACCACCATGCATATGGCGAAAAATCCCGTCATAGTGATTCGCTTCTGCGGGTTGCATTTCGGGATCAGCCGGTGCATATCCAGCTTTTTCCAGGCCGGCATGACAGCTGTGACCGGCGATGGATAGTGTGTCACTCGGTGGTCGCCATTGTTTTTGGATTGTACTGTGCTTGCAATCAGGCACAGTGCAGTCATTTTGCCGTGCAACAATAAAAAAAGAGCGTTAAGTTTGAAGGTGATGGGATATAAAAATAGCGGGAGAAGGTAGAAGATATAGATGGATTGTGTGAAAAATTATGTCCATTTAATATGTGAATACGGAAACAACCTCATTCTTATAGAGAAAGGTGAAAGAAGAAAGCTTGTTAACCTGGACTCACAAAACCTATCGTTTATTTTATGAGCTAACGTCGTACTGAATTAAACTAGTATATAACGTACGCCATTCAAAAACGCCAAGTCTAAGGCTATTTCATATGTACCAATCCATTAATCTGTTTAGGTTACAGAGCATGTTATAGAAGTAGACATAAATACACACATACAAACGATATTTCCCTCGTTTTGTACAACTGGGTAGTAAGATTTTCAGTGATTTAGATTTAAGCGACGTGTTAAGTTTCGACTATAGCACTGAGGGCCCAAAAGAAGATGCCCAAGGAAACTATCAAAATTAAATTACCTACTGAGATGGCGCTTATGAACTTCAAAGTTACCATCGTTTCGGAAAATAACCCAGTCATCGAGAAGAACAGACAAGAAACTCGATCTGGTCTATATATTTGTTTTTGACGGATGCGCAAAGTGGGTCGTTATTTCCAGGTAATATGAACCGATAGCAATTGTAGCATCTCGCGCTTATGTAATTGCATCTATGTATATAAATCAAAATCAATTGCCGTATGTGTCACGTAAATGTATTATTTCAAAAGTTTATTTTATTTTATTGTTCGGCTAATTCTTTTTTTGGTTTATCTGTAGTGTCAGAACAAGATTTTAAGGAAAGGAATTATTTGAAAAATTGTACTGAGATGTGAAAATTATCAGCTAAAAAAACAGAGATTTTTTAAAAAGTCGACAGATTGACATTCAATTGTTCCGTTTCTATTTTATTTTATTAAAAGATCGTGCCATAAAATGACAATTTGAATTCTTCGTTAATACACTCGTACGAAAGTGGGACGAGTAGCTAATTTTTATAACTAAAACTTTATTTTTTTATAAAAATTAGCTACTCGTCCCACTTTCGTACGAGTGTATTAACGAAGAATTCAAATTGTCATTTTATGGCACGATCTTTTAATAAAATAAAATAGAAACGGAACAATTGAATGTCAATCTGTCGACTTTTTAAAAAATCTCTGTTTTTTTAGCTGATAATTTTCACATCTCAGTACAATAAGTGATTTATGACTCTAAAGAAGATATATGATAAAGTTAAATAAATAAACGTTTGTTTACTTTCCTTTTTTAACTTTATTTTTGGCAACCAATCTTTTAGATTATTACTGCCATTGTCGAGTAGTTAATAGTATTACAAGTTCTTCTTCCATTTCATTTTTGGCAACCAGTCTTCTAGTAGACTATTATTGCCATTGTCAAGTGAGTATCGATATTACAAGTTTCTTGATAAAATTTCAATGAACTAACAAGATGGCGGCCAACTTGTTAGAACTTTCCATGGAGTTTTTGTGGCATCTCAGAATTCATGGTCCATGGTATTATTTTCAATTCACTTCACTTATGCACAATAAACAAACTATATTACATAAAACACCACCAATTTTACACAATATAGAGTCAAGTAACACAGGATTATGAATATAAAACAAAATCCACTACATGACAGACCGAGATCCCACCAAAAACCCTGTTTACTTTCCTATTAATTCTTTTATTTTTAAAATTAAAACAATAGAAGAACGCTATTCAAATTCAAATAGACACATCAACCGAACCTTATCTTCTATATTTAAGTAAGGAAATAGGAGTACATTTTTTTTTAATTTTCCTGATCTGTTTGCATTGCGGATCACGTACAGCGCTATCCCGTTCCATAACGGAGCACATTTTCATGTATTTGGCATTCCTTGAAAAGTTACATAAAGTTAAGCGTCTGAGGACACTCCTAGTTGTTCATCCGAAACCACTGGAAAAACTTTGTCGAACCCTTCCGCTGATACGAATACCGGATAAAGAATATTTCATTTCGTTACACGGTCGCATACTGAATATAAAATAAGGTTTTTTTTGTTTGTTTATTTGATAAAATTTTGCTGTGGTATTTTAAGGGAAATATATGAATGGTTATCACAAAAGAATATATGAATGTTTTCTTAGTGGATAATTTATATATATGTTCTTGTGTTTCATAAGAAATATTCACTATTTTTTTAATTCAATCTAAGCATTAGCATTGAAATTTATTAAGGTACTAGCTGATCCGTGCAACTTCGTCTGCATCGAATCGGTTATGTAATTATTTACGACATCACATTAGAAACCTCAAACAAAACAACATAACAGTATTTCTCCACTATTTAATGGACGTTATTATATATATAAACCTTTCTCTTCAATCACTCTATCTATTAAAAAAAACCGCATCAAAATCCGTTGTGTAGTTTTAAAGATTTAAGCATATATAGGGATATAGGGACAGAGAAAGCGACTTTGTTTTATACTATGTAGTGATATTGCCGTGCATAATAGATTATGTGGTAAACGCAGTACTGCTTCTCAAATAGATCGATAACTTACATTCTATATATAAAAATATCAATAACTATTTTAATTGTAACGCAAAGGAATCATCTTCGTAACATCGCTTATTATAAAAGAAGAATAGAAAGCTTGAAAAGTTATTCTGTAGAAATAAGAACTCATAAAATAGCTATAAAAGTTTAAACTCCTAATAAAAAAGAAATTATCGAATTCGTCGTCTGGTTAAAATCATTACACTTAATATCTTATGTGAATATAAAAATTAATTAAGGGTGTAAGATTATAATATACCTACTTTTTTAATTAAAATATGTGAACCATTTACGAGATAATATAAAAAATAATGTACACCTTCGTTTCTACAAGATAATCTGTGCCCGAGACTTCGTATACACTTCGTTCGCTTAAAATGTCCGTTTTAAAAGCTTCCTTGTATACAACGATTGGAATAAGATAGTTAGAGACATGCAAAAATAGTTTGATGCTATCAATAATAAAGAAGAAATCTACATAAAGCTGAGTATGCGAAAAACACCAAGGCGCATACCGCACTGTTTGGAAATCAACAAATTAAGCGACATCTTATGATTTTTCTACAAAAGTGACCTGAACAGAGTCTTTAAAATTTAATTAAGTTTTTATTCGAACGTTTAATTTAATGAAATAATACCTGCCTCTAACCTCTACTAAATAATTGCCTCAAGTTTCCGTCAAGTTACTTATGTAAAAGCTTATGAAAATTCATCCAGTAGTTTTAGAAATTAGTGTGTACAAATTTTTTTTTTAAAGTAAAGTTTACTATATACTTTTACGCTCCTTATATCAACAACCACAAATATTTTTGACAAATACCCACAATATATATACACGATCGTTTCAGAGTTTTATAACAGTAAGTATAGAAAATACAAATTTATAATTATGCAGTTTTGTATATTGTATATAGAGGTACTTTATAAAACTTTTTCATGAAAATTTACTGCCCATCTCAACTTTGTAAGGGTGTACTACATAGATGTATATAAATGTCATTGTATAAGCCTGATTGATAATAATTTATATCAGTTCATTATTTTTATATCATAGCAGGCAAACGAACAGGAGGGTCACCTGATGTTAAGTGATCACCCAGTCTGAGTTTTGGGAAAAGAGTGGG
>MU162952.1:11189-21565 GCA_015888305.1 Antheraea pernyi
TAAAAATACGATAAACTTATAGTGGAATTGGCTCTCAAGTGCTTCTGACGGAATCATCTGCTGATTTTCAATTAGAAGGTGACCGTTAGCCAGGAGGACTTAGAAAACACCCTACCATCATGCAATACTAAACTAGCTGATGCCCGCGCCTTCTTCTGCGTTCTTGATTATCTCAACAATACATTTTATGGACAGAAAACATAAAAAATTCAAATATACAAAATTTCTTACAAATCGAACTCTTAAAAGTTTATATTAAACGAAGATATCGTGATACTATTCTATAGTATTGATTGATTGAGATTTTTTATTAAATAAGGACAATGTGTCTACGCAGGAAAACTAAAAAAAAAGATCGAAATCGAACTAGTAGTTTTTACGTGATGCACGCGGCTCTGGAATGTTTGCTCCCATATTTCGGGTAAGAATTGGAACAATAAAATACAAAACTTTGGAATGATGCGTTTGAATTTGATGTTAAGTGACAATGTGGTCAAAGATGGCATACGAGGTTTTGTCGAGACCTTAGTCTGTCATGTAGTGGCTTTTATGTTTTATTCATAATCCATATGTAATTTGACTCTATTCTTTGTAATATTAGTGACATTTTACGTAAAATAGTTCGGATATTAAATGAAGTGGATGGAAAAATAATACCATGAATTCTGAGATACCACAAAAACTTTCTGGAAAGTTCTAACAAAGGCGCCACCATCTTGTTAGAACATTGAAATTATCGCAAGACGCAGTAACAATCAGGACCAATCATTGCTAAAAATACAATTTAAAAAGAAGGTGGTATACGCGCTAAACCTTGAGGGACTAACTCTCAAGTGCCGCTGTCGGAACACACCCATAGGTACTTGGCCACAGACCTTCAACTTTAGGATGGTTAGCTAGCCAGAAGGACTAAGAACAAATCCTACCTTGCCCTTGGGGTGTAAGGGGTGTCGAATAAAATCATAAGACTTGAGACACCCAAACCAACCTCAACTGCACGTGGTGCACCCTGCTGAATAACGTGGTAGGGTTTTATTGCCAGACTAGGTCGCAACCACCATGCATATGGCGAAAAAGCCCGTCATAGTGATTCGCTTCTGCGGGTCGCATTTCGGAATCAGCCTGTGCATATCCAGCTTTTCGCAGGCAGGCATGACAGCGGCGATCGGCGATGGATAGTTTTTCTCTCGGTGGTCGCCATTGTTTTTGGATTGTACTGTGCTTACCATCAGGCATAGTGCAGTCATTTGCCGTGCTACAATTTAAAAAAAATACCATTACCACCATGCTATGATCATCTCTAACGAATGTTGTGAGTACTGCTGAACTACTATAAAAGCATACCTATATGTAGCCACAATAACTCTAACTAGTTATACATCAGCTTGTAAAATAATATCTATATTATAGGCATCGTATAATATTATCCTCGATAGATAACAGATACTTAAATTGTATAATATTAATCTACTTGTATATTGTAATTGATAACAAAAAACAGTGAAAATTGACACCTTTTAAGGGCGTGGCATTCACTGTATCAGCGTATTTAATAAATACATCATTTTAATCTTAAGTACTAAATGATATTGCATTATATTTATCAACATATTTAATCTTGTATTATAACAGTTACACAGTTAAAAAAGTCGCTTTTCTCGTTTGTTTGTGTGTCCGCTTAATCCATCCAAACTATACAACGGATTTTAATACGGTTCACACTATCGTTTAGAGAATTTCTTACGAAAGGTTTATACAACCTTTACCTACCTCTATATATGTTTGTATGTACATATATGATATAAGTATACTGTATTTATTCAAAGTAGACAAAAAACGATTTATCAATTTTAATAAAATCGTGAGACGGCGTTTTCATGTTTTTATAGTGGATATATAAAAATAATGTACTAAAAAATTGTACATCTTAAAAATACCTACAGAAAAATCCTAAATGATTTATATCTGTCTCCTTAGGATAATCCACAGTAATCATTTTTATCTTTTACACATTAAAAAGTTATTGGTTATTTATTTATTTTGACTAATATTGTATTAATTTTTAACCAATGAAATATTATAGTTGCGTTGAGCATTGAATTTAGATCTCTTCACTATACAATTGAAATTACGCGCAACAAAAGACAAGGAACCGACATGTATTTTTTCCAACTACCTAACGCTATTGACCTGATCGCACTGCACCATGAAATACTTTTTTTTTTTTCCTCGAACTGACTACGCTATTGACCCTGCAGGGTCTTCACAGCTCAAAGTGGTCGAACCTCGTCTTGGGTTGTTGCCTTGAATCAACATCGCAAATCTGAAGGTGCCGACAACTTCCGATATTACATTACAGCAATACGAAGCCACGACCGCAGGGTTCGCCAATCTATACTAATATTATAAAGAGGTAGAGTTTGTGAATTTGTGACGTTGTAAGGGGTAATCTCAGGAACTAATGGTCCGATTTGGAAAATTCTTTCAGTGTTATATAGCTCATTTATCAGGGAAGGTTATAGGCAATATATCATCACGCTAAGACCCATAGGAGCGGAGCAGCAATGAATAATGTTGCATAATCGAGGTATTTTTTTCCTTTTCAGAGCTTCCGCTGCGTTTTAGCGTATAATAACCATTCCACGCTTACGTATTACCGCCCAACGAAGTGGGCACGGGTCGGCTAGTAATTAATAAAGTTAAGCCATTTTCCCCTGTGTATATGAATTTCAGAATAGCTATATATCAATAAATAATAACGACAGAATCAGACTCATGAAAATTTAACAACAAATGAATTATAGCTTGTATATGTACATGGAGATAGTAGAACCAATAATAGAGCTTACTACCACCGGGCCAGGAGGCTTGGCTACCTGGAAATTATGTAATAACAGTAAAATATTTATATGCTGTAATAGTATTAGATTTTATAACAAAGTACCAAATACATACATAAAGGCTATTACAGTGTGCGTCAATATGTGAACGATGGCGATGTCTAAAAGTGACGCCTCTCTCTGTGCACCCACCAAAAATGAATGAAACTACGTCTATTATGTTAAATTAATGTAATAATCAAAAAATATGCCGGTTCTTTTCGATGGGTTGTTTTCCGAACCGGTGTTAATTTTGACGTTCATAAGTACCTTCTCAGGGCCCAAATTGAATAAAGAGTATTTTGATTCTTATTTTTGGTTACTAGATGCTTCAACCAGTACACTTATACTACAGAAATTATAAGCATCACATAGCAGGAACAAGAGATATATATGGCGTTGATACACATAACAATGTTTTAACTGGTTTCCCATTTGTATTGAGAAAAGCCGAACTAAATCTATTATTCCAGTAGCAAATAACTTCGGATTTTCAAAGAAAACAAAAATAATATTTATTACACGATCAACCCGATGTCCCCAAGTTTAAACACTGACATTTACCAACGAATTTTTCAAAATTCGCGTAAATTTACTAACTCAAATTACAAATTACAAGCACTATCGACTGACGGTGATGGAAAATCTCGTGAAGAAATCTGAACCTGAAAAATATTTTTGTAGTACTTTTGTAGTATATGTGGGAAAATATAATATAGAACTGCTGATTTCTTGAAATCGCCAATACGTCGTGGACGGGTGTGGTGATTATGCCCATAGATTCCTTCGAGAAAGGGCGGTGGGTATTTTAAAGGGTGACAATGATGATTAAGTGTAAATATGATGCAACAATTATATCCGAAAGAACTGTACGACCATATTTACGACGCGCGTTGTTGGAGGTTTGTACCCGATAGCGAATGTACGTGGTAGTCCGGTGAAGCTGTTAAGGCCTTGCCAGGCAAGGTATTCAGTTCGAAAAAAAAAGTGAATGTACGTAACTCTTCTTTAGTTTATTGCGTTTAATTGTGGTTCAAGCAGACTGGTCTCGAAAACAAGTATGACAGCAACAACCTGCGATGAATTGCCGATCTAACATCGTTTTTAAGTTGTTTAGGTATGATTAACAGAAGTATTTTTTGAGAACTCTACTGAACATCGAAAACTAAGCTAATTTTACGTTTTGAAGATAAAAAATTGTAGAAGCATTCTATCCTTGCCAATACACTCTATAACTTGGAAACTATTTTATATAGAAAGCGTACACCTATAATTCATTAAGTTGTTGTTAATCTACATCAATCGTTAGAACTACCGATACTTATTTTGGTATTTTGTATCGTAAAAAATTTTGTAACTATATTATAGTGATTCAGACATTCTTTGTTCACATCATAGTTTTGAGTCATTTGGAGTTGTCTGCATTTCATACCTGCTCGCACACATAATGCTTGCTTGTTCGCACGTTGCAATAGCACCAACCGGTCATTGTCAATCTCAATATAATGGAATGGATTATGGACAGCCGAATTTTTTTTTTTTATTTCATAGATGGCAATGAAATACAGTTTATTTAGAAAGCTTTGATAATTATAGATATGAATAGCATCAATGATCACTGAATTTATTCTAAGTTGGCTAAGTATAAGTCAACATTTTAAGGGAAGTATTGATGAAGACAGGTTTAATGAGCCATATTCTTGCATTAGTTGTTTATAAATATGAGTATATCATCATCATATAATTGTTTTGATTGTTTGATTTTTTTTTCTCGAACTGACTACACTATTGACCTAGCAAGGTCTTAACAGCTTTACCAGACTACAGATTGATTGAATCTTTTATTTTTTACAATATTAATAAAAATTTCTCGATTAATTATAAGGTATTTTACCCCATAGTATAAATTTTAGTATTTACTAAAACATAAGTTGCATGCTCATTCGCTCACAAATTCCAATAAGAATTGTCAACTTTTTATTGAATCCTTAAAACATCAATGTTTTCCGTTTTTACTAGATGTTTTGTTTTTTAAATGGATTCAACCAAAGGTCTATAATTATGTTAGAAATATAAGTAATCATAATCATTAGTCAAGTATGTTTTTAGAAGGGCAATGAAGGCAGAGTAGATATTACCTTACGAACTACAAAAGGAAATGTTAAAAGTAGCTTAATATAAGATGGCTTATCCCAGAGTACAGAGTCAATATGGTCAGGGTATATTACTATATGTAGTTTGATTGCTTATAATCGATCATTAGTGTCTAATCCTTCTCTGCCAAATAAGCATTTCATTGTTCTATCTCCAGCAACATGGAGAAATAGTACAGTAATATGTGTGGATGTAGAAGGCATTTGGATGTGACTGTTTTGACACTACCATATATCAGGTATGTATTTCATCATATTAGCATGCATGCATGAGAAAAGGCAAAAAACTTAATTGAGCTCCCATGTTTTAAACATTTTCTTTATGTAATCTCCAAAGTGACAACCCTATAAATGGAGGAAGTTAAACAAGCCACACACATGGATCATATTGGCACACTAATCTTCAACATCTGTTGTAATCACTAACAACACTTGATGAATCTGGTTATAGCCAACTTTGGCTACATTAATGCATCACTAAATAATGCCGTCTACTTAACATCTGGTGTTAACCTCACTTCACACTTGTGGCTTTGTTAGTATATCGGTAAGGTTCCAAAGACCAATTAAATGCTAACATTCGACTACAATATGATATATACATTTTATTATGATATATTCATAGTCCCTGAAGCTTGCCAGGTGAATAGCATATATAAATCATGACACTTGAAAAGGCAATTATTTTAAAGTACAGAACACTTCAATATGTACATACAGGGCATATTTTTACTAACTTCTTAACTATAAACCAATTTAGAAATATTTTTATTGGAAAGGTTATCCTTTCCAAAAATTATTTTATTAAGGTCTAATTTTAAAATTGTACTGGAATCTGGAAAAATGTTTGAGATATCGATAGATTTATGACATTCTCGGACTAGGCAGGTAACCTAACTATGTTCAAGGCCATTATAGTGTATTTTTAGAGTAGATTTCTTTGAAGTCAGTTTTATTATTTTGTTAACATTTTCTTTTCTATGTAAGATTTAGTCAAATGAGATTTATATGATAATTCAATTTTTACTTGTATTTTGGCTTCACTTTTGTTTTGGTATTCATTATTATAATAATTATTAAATGTATTTGTAGTGCACAACAAATAAATATCCATTGTTTTATTATTTATCACGTTTCGTTGTGACGTTTTCCTTGAAAATTGTGATTCATTGTTGGTATATATAATAGTCGGAATTGTTTTAAAGTAAATTTGAAATTGATAAAAATATTGGTATGTATAGATTAAACTGTTACAACCATAATTAAGTTGACTTTGTGGTTACTTAAGGATTTACTATAAAATATTAGTGAATTAGTAGTCCGGTGATGCTGTTAAGACCTTGCCAGGTCAATAGCGTAGTCAGTTCGAGAAAAAATAGTGAATTTTATTAATCCAACAAGTATTACACAAAATAGTTTCCAAAAGCACTGTGTTCAACAAAGAAGGTTTTTAAAGACATATTTTTACATGAGAAGGTTTACAATAACTACAATGACTGTGTAATTGTATGTTAAATATTTTGTTATATTATTATTCATAGTTTTAAATGAAGAAAGTAAGTAGGTATAACAAAATAATTTTAAATGTTTGTTGTAAAATATTAGACGATACAGACTTTTACAACTTAAAAAACATTTTAAATCGAGAGTAATACAATAAAACTAATATTAGAGATCTAGCTCACGTACAAATTTAAAAATAGTTCACCGGTGACTTGAAATAATGGGACTGAGAATCATATGATTACAGGTCGAATACATTAACTGGTGTCGTGAATGAAGGTAAAACTATTTAGATATAATATAGAGAATACAAAACTTTTAAGAAATATTTGATCTATTCCCTTAACATAGGATATTTTAGTAAAATGGTACAGTTTTTCTGTATTTTTATACGTATAAAGATAGTAACACACAGTACCATACTTAACAGTATAGTATTCATTAAAATTATGATAATTTTCACTCACCGGCTGTGATATATCTGGAAAAGAGTGCCGTGGTGCCGTTCGGGTAAACAATAATTTGTTGTCTGTCGGCTCTCCCATAGCAATGTTATCACAACACACAGGTGACCGACTAGAGTAAGGAATCGAGACGGAATAATTGTATCTGCTGCCCTCATGCCTTAAAATAAATTCACATCCATACATAAATATCAAACACGCATAGAATAACTTACGATTCGCCTCATACTTTCATTTTTTCAATTTTTAAGTACAATGACAATTTTGACAAATGCCAAAATGAAACAAACAAAAAAAAACGGAGGTAAGTTGTAACAATTCGTCACAATCACACAGATGGCGCTAATAACAATAAAGGAGTTTTGTACTTTACCTACTATTTCAATCATATCATTAAAAAACTCAACTCAAACAGTTAACTGTGCGATATTTAGATGGCAGTTGACTCAATATTCAAACAAAGCCATCTCCGTTGAAAGTACCTAATATACTCTTTGAAGTCAGTGTCAATGACATTTATATTGGTCATTAACCCCTACCACAGATAAAATTGTTAAAAATAACTATTTGTATAAATATTTTTTTATGACAAAATATACAAATAAACCCCACAATGTAGTTTAAAAATCTTTCTTTATATTACATAAGACAAGTATATAAATAAAAGGTAACATTTAACGTGTAAATACTAACGATAAAAAAATTCATTAACAGAGATGCGTTCGAATATTGAAAAAAATAAATATGAAGGAAATTGCAATTGTACAAAAATAAATATATTTATTAGAATATTCAATTTCAAAGTATGCATGGATTATGCAGAGTTAATTTGCAGTTAAAAAAAAAAAAATACAGACGAATTGATAACCTCCTCCTTTTTTTGAAGTCGGTTAAAAACTCAACTCAAACAGTTAACTGTGCGATATTTAGATGGCAGTTGACTCAATATTCAAACAAAGCCATCTCCGTTGAAAGTACCTAATATACTCTTTGAAGTCAGTGTCAATGACATTTATATTGGTCATTAACCCCTACCACAGATAAAATTGTTAAAAATAACTATTTGTATAAATATTTTTTTATGACAAAATATACAAATAAACCCCACAATGTAGTTTAAAAATCTTTCTTTATATTACATAAGACAAGTATATAAATAAAAGGTAACATTTAACGTGTAAATACTAACGATAAAAAAATTCATTAACAGAGATGCGTTCGAATATTGAAAAAAATAAATATGAAGGAAATTGCAATTGTACAAAAATAAATATATTTATTAGAATATTCAATTTAAAAGTATGCATGGATTATGCAGAGTTAATTTGCAGTTAAAACGAAATAATAATATGGATAACTCTTATTCTCAAACTATGATGATATTGAGTATAATAGACAGATAGATGTAATAACTTTCAATTTGAACGTCCCTGATTAATTGCCGGGCGGCATTGTTGATGTCACTGTCATTTTGTTATAAATAAAATCAGTTCGCTTTATTTTTATTTATTCAATTGTGTTTTCTGATATAAATATAAACGTATATAAATGAAGCTGCTAAAACCCAGCTGGGTCAATCATGAGGGTGAGGGGTTTTGTTTAGAAATATTTTTTTTCATTTTAATTAGATGTTTTCATACCGAATTTTATTTTAGACAAACCTATATTTTGTGTTGATATACATCCGGCGGGGAAGCGTTTTGCGACCGGGGGCCAAGGCGGGGACTCTGGTCGAGTGGTTGTGTGGAACCTGAACTCAGTTCTTTACGAAAATGTTGAGGTAGACCCAAATGTACCCAAGATGCTTTGTCAAATGGATAACCATTTAGGTTTGTATTATGAATGTGGATATATTAATTTACAGACCATAATAATAATTCTGCTCCCTAAAAACGGCTTATAAACCTAAACTTAGTTATATTAATTGTTAAATTTTCAAACTGTGTGATATTAAAGCATCTCAGTAGTACTATTGCCTGAAGTTAAAAAGGAGTTAAAAACTCAAAGGAGAGAGATAATCTTTCATAAAAAACCCTAGTGTAGATGAAAAAAATTAAAACCATATTAATATATAGCTAATGTTTTATCAAACCCATTACAGATTTTCTTTTTAATTTTAACAATCCCATATAAAAGTTTTAAGTCTTACTTTGAATAAGGTTATGTTTCATAAAATTTTTGAAGTGTGAACTTATGTATACTTTTATGTATAAAAATATATTTATTGTATTTCAGAGTACAATAATTTTAAGACTTTTAATTTAAAAAAAATTACTTAAAATAACATTATAAAATAAGTTTATGACAAGGTCACGCTTTTAGAATAGTATTCTGCTGTTTAAAGAAAGAGCGGTGTGTATACTGTTTTTAACAATATTAAGTTTTATATAAATTTCATAGTAATATAAATTCAAAATTTGAAGAGATTTAAGATCTAAAGATCGAACAGTAGTATTTGTACCTAATTTTTACATATAAGTTTCTTCTGTACGTGTGTATCTCACTGAACTCCTCCTAAACAGTCTTACCAATTTTGATGAGATTTTATGTGCGTGTTCCAGTGCATCCGAGCATTATTAAGGCAGGACAATGTCTGCCGGGCCCGCTAGTTAAATATATAAATCTCACCGGAGATAGTCTTCACTTAATAAAAGAAGGAGTTAAACATTTGTGTTTTTGTTATATGTAGTAACCTCTCCACCATCTTAACAATACATGTATGTTAAATGAAGATTATAGATTTTTTTATATGGACTAAGCACCTGGGAAGTCAAAGTAAAAAAAAGATAAAAATCTACACAATAGTTTTTAGATGATGCATGTACAAAGGCAGACTTCTATCAATTTATTTATGTTAGTTTAGTTTAGATTGGGAAAGTAATTTATATGTAATGCATACTATATATATCTTTATCACAATTATGGTTTCATTTTAGAGTGCATTTTACCTGTTGATCAATAGTTTTTTAAAACTTACAATGCTCTCTGTTACTTCCATCTTCTATATCACAGCACATATATTATTATAAGATGTAATTATACATTTCAGCATGTGTGAATTGCGTTAGATGGAGCAATGGCGGTAAATACCTTGCCTCTGGTGGTGATGACAGGCTTGTAATGGTTTGGGGGCTCAGTGTGACAGCCGGTGTAACAGGGAAACATAAAGCAGAAACATGGAGATGCTTATCCACATTACGGGGTCATGCAGGTTTGTTAAAATCTGTATTAATACATTCTTATAAGCGTATATTTATTTTAGTACAATTTTATATAATTAGCGGTACTCTGGTGGTCGCAGTTGCATTATAATTCATAAACTTTTTAACCACTATAATCACACATGTATTTTATTTTGACCTTTTACATCAGCTGCA
>MNPI01028622.1:0-20606 GCA_015888305.1 Antheraea pernyi
TTATTACGCTTTCATGCCTTAATTATACAACCGATTGTCATGAAATTTTGCATACAAGTTGTACCTTTCATCTAGATAAAATGTACTATCCTCGGGGGATAGGTTAAATCCACATTAACGCGAGCAAAACCGCGGGCAATAGCTACTAATTAATAAAGCTACAAACACAGATGAAGTCTTCGGCGACCGCTTGTATTTATATAAACATATTATGTCTAGAACCCCGATGGTTGGCTTTCACTTGCGGCTGTTAGAACATGTTTGTCGATACATTTTTTTAAGTTTTATGTTTGACAATCGATTTTCCTGTAGATTATTATTGCCATTATCGAATAGGTAATAATATTACAAGTTTATTGTGATACTTTCAATGTTCTAACAAGATAGATAGATAGAACTTTCCGGGTAGTTAAAGTGGCAAGTCAGAATCCATGCTCTGTGGTATTATTTCCCATCCACTTCACTTCTGCACAGCAACCAAAGTATATTCCGTAAAGAACCAAAAATATTACAAAATATAGAGTCAAATAACATAAGATTATGAATAAAATATAAAAACCACTACATGACCTTCCAAAATCCCGCCAAAAATTTTTATCGATTTGAAAATGATACTTGGACAACCAAGCACTAGAAATTAATGGATACACCACAATGGTATACTTACATGAGAATGGTTTCCTTCACCGTATGCATAGGATCATTGTAAGGCTCGAGCTCATGTCGATCGACATAACGTTCAACGACTTTATCGCTTTAAATCAATTTTCTGTTACTAAATTCGGTGACATCCGTACATAAATTGCTAAAATATATTTTAAATAGAAATATAGTGGAAGGGTTTTATTTTTTCTCTTATCCTTTGAATTTGGAAGTTTGGTTTAGCCGAGTTGACAGTTAAAAAATGGCGCAGGATAGTTAAAAGACAAGACGCGAGTTCGAGGCTCAGCGTAAAGCCAGTTAAATGCGCGCCCTCCTGCTGCTATACCATATCATTATGAGAACGGCGTATTCACGTGCCCTGGATGTTCACCAAGTTTCGCTGTAAAGATAGGCTACATAAGCCATCTTCAAGCACACCAGCACCATTTCTAAGTTTAGGGGTCAAAGTGGTAGCCATGGCCAAAACTGGTCGGAACAATCAATCACATGCTAATACACATGGTACACACAACTTTTGAAAGCTTCATTATACGCACGCTAACGCTGTGAAATGGATTGCCTGGTACGGTGTTCCAACAGGGTTATGACATGGGTTCATCAAAGAACGATTAGAACCCGCTCTCAAGGTCAGCAACGCCACCGTAATGTCTCTGGTGTTGGAGTCGTCTATGCACGACGGTAGCCATTTAACATTAGATGGTCCGATTGCCAGTTTGCTGCTTTGGCATAAAAAAATCTTGTATATATGCTAGGATTAGCTTAGCTAATTTGACTTATTAAGATTTGCGTTGTTGTATCCTAGTCAGCAGTTTAAGTTAAGGTTTTTCTTTCGATCTGACTACGCTATTGGCCTGACGCGCCTCCACAGCTTCGCCGGAATACTAAGGTGAGATTCGGTAACTTTCGCACCCTTGAGTTTGTTACCAAGTGGTTGAGCGCTATAAGCGCTTGCCCCGTTAGTCCGATGTAGCTGTAAAGGACCATCAGGCCAATAACGTTAGTCAGTTGAATTAAAAGTAATCATCTATTTTTTGTAAGTCTTTATTCTCTTCAAGTATGTCTAATAAATTTTCTGCTTCTCTTGGTGTGATTTTCTTATCAAGCTCTGATGTATTAAAATATTGATGAACGTAAAAGGCCAATCATAGTCATCAAGTCAGTTGAGTTAAAAGTAATCATCTATTTTCTGCAAGACTATCCTCTTCAGGTATGTCTAATAAATTTTCTGCTTCTCTTGGTGTGATTTTCTTATCAGGCTCTGATGTATTAAAATATTGATGAACGTAAATAAAGCGGATTTGGCTTAAATGTAAAATTCTGGGTATTTAATGCTTTCACATTAACTCTGTTTTTAATACAGCATGGTTATTACACTGCTTCATAGGTACTGCATTAATTATTATTCCGGTAAATACAATGTTTTCTAATAAATAATGTACATCTCTAAGACCGAGTCGATAACGTATGTGAAAATTAGATATATTACGTTTTATAAACGTGTTGGAATTCAAATTATGCAATGTCACGTCAATTTAAACTCATCGCGAGTTTTTAAAATCTAGGTTACGCTGTGCCGCTGCAATTTTCTGTAATAATTAGTGATAAATTTAACGTAAATGAAGTTAATTTAAACCGATTGTGATTATTATTAAATTTCTGTTTATTGGTCATTATCAATTTGACGTCAGTAATTTGACAAATAAATTATTCTCTGGGATTAATTCCTGTCTGTTTGTATTTATACATTTATGACGAGTATTTTCATAATTAACATTTAATGTGAGATATATTTAAATTAGGGCTATATAAAGTATATAACATCATCAACAATGACGCCATCTTTATCATTCAGTCCAGTCGACTGTTGTAAATCGAATATCTATAAATATTATTTAAAAAAGTCGCTTTTCGTGTCTGTCTGTGTGTGACCTTATTTATTTTAAGCTATACAAAGGATTTTAATACGGTTTTTCCTATAATTTTCTTCTATAAGTTTTATATGTGTTATACGCGTATACTTAACTGATTCAAAGTAGAGAAACATCGATGCATATGTAGGCTGGGTTGCTTAGGAGAGCGTGATAATAAAACTTGTAGTGCGTAAAATAGACTTTATTATATTCTATTGGATATATGGCTTTTATAGTCACAAATTTGATTGATTGGCATAATCGATATAAAATAAATTAATACGTTTAAGCCAGTCTATAAAAGGGTGACATTCTAGAGTTAAAGATCTAAACATTCTAATAAAGTCGTAATAAGTATTTTTCGGGTGCGTATATTGGAAACGATGGCTAAAACTTATGAGATACATAAAAATGTTCTACGGTATTGTACATCTTAAAAATGCCTATAAAATCGTTGTAATATATGCCATTTTATGAAAAAGTAATTGGTTAATTGAGGCGTTATTTTTACCAATATAGTTATAATCTTAAATTCTTTAAAATTAAAACATTTTTTAATAAACTATATATTTCCATTAACCCGTTTAAGTCAATAGGAAATTAAAATGATAGTAAAATTAAATTATGCAAAACAAAAGTTATTAAAAAGAAATATAGTCGCGTACCGTACCCGTCTCCATAGAACTGAAAATAATGTTGAATTAATTAAATACTCACATACAATAAAAATATACTTTAAAAAAAACAATTGCAGAACTACGCAAAACATATCAAATTAACTTCATGTATCTTTGTTAGTAATTTGTACTACGTTAGGTATATGAGAGTAGAATTTTTTTTAAAAGTTTTTAAGTTAAATTTATTTTAAGTTTGTGTGGTTATTTTTTAAAAGAAAATATAAACGGGTCGTCGTTTTAACGCGGGTAAATTGCAAATTACGAATTCAAGATGTCGGAATTACCTGCCTAGGTTCGTACAATCGGATTACAAATTTAAACTTGGGACTTGATGAAATCTATTTACTTGTGGTGGCTGACAACTCAATCTGCCTTAAGTAATTGCAATTTAATGGTGAATATTATAAAAAATACAAATCTTAATGGTAATATTTTGTAAATCAGTCGAAATATAAATACACAGTACAACACTCGAAGTAATCCACTTTTTCTGGAAATGTTTTCCGGAATTAATATTGTAATGGACGTTAATATGCACTTCCGCCTGGAATAGATAGGCCGCTACCATATTTTATTGCAACGAAAAACGTTTGATTTTTTTTTGTCCGAGTGTACCTGAAAAAGTTACACTTGAAACTATTAACAGAGAGAGAGAGCGAAGTATTAGCATCTAAAACAAATATAATTAAAACGCGTTCCTTAGTTAACGGTTTTAATTTTTATTGTTATAGTCACTAACATTTCGCTATACACCTCGGACAAATAAAATCAAACGTTTTTGCGAATTACATGTATCAGGCAACAGCCAAAGCCGAGGTGTGCCACGCACGCTTGAGCTAGTTGTCAAAATAAAATCGGCTGAGTGCCTTAAGCGCTCGCCTTAGTAGTCCGGTGAAGCTGTTAATACATTGCTTGGTTAATAGCGTAGACAGTTTGAAAAAAAAACACAGTAAAACGTGGTAGCGGCCAATCTATTCCAGGCGGAAGTGCAAAGTAACGTCCACTATAATAGATAATGATAAATTTGCGCAAAGTAGGCTTCATTAATTAAACATCTCATTTGTTTATGAAATTTTGTATAAGATAGTTATTACGATAGTTACGATAACTGCCCTGTAAAGATCACTAGCCCAAAGAAATAAAGTAAGAAATAACGAAAGAAGGTAGCAGTACTAGACATACGATTTGTTCTTTATTCATGGTAATTAGTAATCGTCCAATAATCGAAATTTGATGAACTTTTTTTAATTTTCATTATTATTGAGGTTGTTTTGCCAAAGAGTGTACGTATATTGTAAGGATCGTGAAGTATGACTAAATATAAATAGATATTTTTTTTCGAACTGACTACGCTATAGACCAACTGACTGACTGACTAGAACTGACTACGCTATATAGGTCTTAACAGCTTCACCGGACTACTAAGGCGAGCGCTTAAGGCACTCAGCCGATTTTATTTTGACAACTAGCTCAAGGGTGCGCGGCACACCTCGGCTTTGGCTGTTGCCTGATACATGCAATTCGCGACCTATCTGAATTAAGCTAAGCTAACTGTTCATACATATATGATTTGTTGAAACATATATGTGTACCAAGCATACAAAGTATGACAAAATATAAATAAAAGTTTCGGCTCGTCTATGGTAAAAAAAAACTGATACCAAAATTTTTTAAGTAAAAACTTTTTGCTCATTTTTTTGGCAGGAGATAAACTTATGATTTCGCATCATGACATGCTAGTAAGCGTGACCGACCGTATTGCGCGGCTTATTAGCGACGCGTAGTATAGCAGCCTGGGTACATCTAATATCTATATTTTGTATTAAGATTTTGCAACTTTTCATATATTTGATAAATTAGTACATTTTATAATTATTGTTCCGAGTGCTAATAGATGTGAAAACTAGACTAATTAATAATTAATTTAAAAATTCTAAAGAGAACTCCATAATCCGTTGTTTTGAGTTTACATTTCTGTCGGCAGTCCTTGACTTTTTTTTTCAAACTTGACTTTTTTTTCAAGATATCAATTGAAATGTGCAATATAAAGGGAGATGGGAGTGATCGCAATTTAATACTACTCATTATTCACTCCCTTGACGAGTTGCATGAGTATAATAGTAAAGTCACCAATATATGTTAGTCCTGATATAGATACAAGTCAGATAGTTGTGGTAATTTCAGTCCTTATGACTGCCTCGAATTTTATTTATACGTTAACAAAGTTCGTCAATAAGTAGTATACCAAAAAACTTAAATTAATTAAAATAACGGTCGACAAATGAAAGAGGAAATGGCGTTGAGCTGTTTTTCTTCGCCTATTTAGAGATTTATAAAATTTCTGTCTACGCTTATTTTTATAAGAAACTAACCTATGCCCGCGACTTTGTTCGCGTGGAATAGTTACTTTGGGTTAACGCTAACACGCAACGGAAGCTCTCAAGAGGAAAAAATACCCCGAGGAGTTGTATGAGTATAATAAAGCCACCAATATATTTTACTCCTGATATAAATACAAGTTAGATAGTCATGGTAATTTCAGTCCTTATGACTGCCTCGACTATTGTTTATTCGTTAACAAAGTTCGTCAATAAGTAGTATACCAAAAAACTTAAATTAATTAAAATAACGGTCGACAAATGAAAGAGGAAGTGGCGTTGTTTTTTTTTCTTTGCCTATATACAAATTTATAAAATTTCTGTCTACGCTTACTTTTATAAGAAACTAGCCTTTGCCCGCGACTTCGACCGCGTGAAATACTTACTTAGGGTTAACGCTAACATGCACCGGAAGCTCTCAATAGGAAAAAATAACCCCCGATTTTGAAACATTCTTCATTGGTGCTCCATTCCTATGGGTCTTAGCGTGATGATAGCCTATAACCTTCCCCGATAAATGAGCTATATAACACTGAAAGATTTTTTCAAATCGGACCAGTACTTCCTGAGATTACCCCCTACAAAGTCACAAACTCACAAACTTTACCTCTTTATAATATTAGTATAGATATAAATGAAAAGGTATGATGGAAGTTATTTTTAAATCATTCTAAAATATTAAATGGCGAGTTTATGATTATTAACGAAAAACTTTAACCTTCGGACATTTAAGTCACAAAATAAATGTTTACTTAAGAAACATGAACGGTCTGTGATATTACTCTTTGCTCGACTAACTGCGTCGTCTGTTATCTAAGGTCTCTACGTGGTAGATATATTTATTTATAACCTTTTTCGAGGCTGATTTAATCTAAAAGCCATGCGTCCGATGTATTCTTAAAAATGATTATTTTATGTTCTATAGGTTTTGAATAAAAATAATGAATTGTGTTTTCAACTCGTAACTCATGACAGAATCCTTATTATAACCATACCACTATTATAAAGAGAAAATATATTTTTTCTTTTGGTATGGCCTCTGCCGTTGTAGGCAATTTCGCCAATGTGAAGTGCCCTTTATAATAGACTAGCGAACGTGCCAGACGTTGTCCCGCCCTGATTATAAAAAAATCTTGGACAAATTATATACCAAAACGTTCCTCGTGAATTACTTTATCCACTGGAGAAAACCGCATTAAGATCCATTCAGTAGTTTTTGAGTTTATCGCAAATAGACAGACAGACAGACGCAATAGGGGGCTTTGTCTTATACTATGTAGTGATAAACACAGAAAAAATATTAATAATTATTTCAAGAAAAAGATGACTGTTTATTCAATAAACATTTATATTCACTAAATTTAAAAAATAAAAATAATATAACGTGGCGACGTGACGCCATCCCAACAGTCGGTCTCACTCGCCGCTATAGATGTTTCAATAAACATTTATATTCATTAAATTTAAAAAATAAAAATAATATAACGTGGCGACGTGACGCCATCCCAACAGTCGGTCTCACTCGCCGCTATAGATGTTTCACATAAAAAGATTTTTTTTAATTACACATTTATTTGAATACATAATTATTTAATAAGCTTTGTTATTAGTTTGGAATTATTTTGAAATAGTATCTTATACTGCTAAGGAAATCAGATCCAATTAATAATAGAATTATACAGATTAATTATATTACGCTACAATTAGCTATATCTTGTGGTTATTAATCAAGATTCTTTACATATTTATTGTGTTCATCAAATTACTAAAACCGCTTACATATTTGTTGGTACTAATTTCAGGAACAAAATTTCTAACTCCACGAAAACCGATTTGGTATATAATTCATATATATATCTAAACTAATTAATAGGACGTCCCAAAACTTATGTTCGGGATTACTCCAATAGTTTCGGACTCTCACGAACTGCAAAAATTTGTTCCAAGTCCAAATACTTCGGATTAGTTCCGAAGCTTCGAAACGAATTTATTTACATAATTAAACAACACACTATATTAATTTCATACGATTTATTATGAGAGAATGTATGTAATGGGAATACTGCAAGTAACAAATAACAAACAGTAACAATAACAAGTAACTTTACTGGTAATTTGTATATAAAGGTAGATAAAATATCAATATGTTTGTCATTATTATTAGATACAGTTATTAAATGTGAAAAAAAACTATTATATACTAATGCTGGCAGGTACGGCAGACGTTGTACTGTCCTGAAAAAAAACTTTGTATCTGATCGCAGTTCCACCTACTGGGTCCAATAATGAACCTAAACCATCCAAGGACCCAGTAATATAAAGAAGGTATAAAAAAAATGGTTCAGTCTTTTAGGAAGAGGTCAGTCATATGCACACGTGCATAAGAATTATATGTATAATATGTGATGTGATAATAGTCTAAACGATTTAAACACATTTTTTTTGGCTTGGATACTTAATTAAAGTTATAAAAATCACGTAAAAATCTTAATACAAATAACTAACTATTTTTATGTTCCGTGTAATTTAAAAAATTTTAAGACATCCATTGAAATGATATGCTGTAGACAATAATTTTGATCTCCATTCCATGTACAGTGCAAATAATTAAAATATCAATATGTTTGTCATTATTATTAGATACAGTTATTAAATGTGGAAAACTATTATATACTAATGCTAGCAGATACGTCAGACGTTGTACTGTCCTGAAAAAAAAACTTTGTATCAGATCGCGGTTCCATCTACTGGATCCAATAATGAACTTAAACCATCCAAGGACCCAGTAACATAAAAAAGGTTTCATAAAAATTGGTTCAGCCTTTTAGGAAGAGGTCAGTCATATGCACACGTGCATAAGAATTATGTATAAATATATATGTAATATAATATAATATGTGATGTGATAAGAGTCTAAACGATTTAAACATATTGGATACTTAATTAAAGCTATAAAAATCACGTAAAAATCTTAATACAAATAACTAACTATTTTTATGTTCCGTGTAATTTAAAAAATTTTAAGACATCCATTGAAATGATATGCTGTAGACAATAATTTTGATCTCCATTCCATGTACAGTGCAAATAATGCATATATAGTGTTAATTAGATAAGAATTAATGCCATAATGATAGAAATAGCGTCAGAAATATACAATTATATTTTAACTAGCGGGCCCAGTGGACTTTATCTCACCATGAACACCACGTGAATCACTTTATCTACTGGTGAAAATCGCATGAAAAACAGTTGAGTCGTTTTTGAGTTTATCGCGAACAGACAGACAGACGTGGCAGAGAACTTTGTTTTATAATATGTTGTGATAATACTTAAAAGAAAAAAATGATTCCTGTGCGTTAGTTTATTTTTTAACCGGCTTTCAAAAAGAGAAGGTTCTCATATTCGCTTGTATTTTTTTAATGTCTGTTAACGGAAAAGGGGATTTTTGAACATTAACTTGCGAAGTTACAACAGGTAACTCTTTGTAGCTACCGAGTATGTCATCCTCTTTGGCAGACAACTTTTGTGTATATTGTAAATAGAACGTCGTTCAAACAAATGAACGATCGCGTCTCTAAAAATACCTTATATGGTCATATTAATAAATAGTCTATTTTACGCATTCCGAGTATTATTATTACGCTGTCCGTACCAGTCTAGAATCTTATAGTAGTGAGCCCGAAGCTCCTACATCTTCATAATCGAACACGAAATGTACAATAATTGTGATACTGGTAGGTTTATAATGATCCAAGACTAGGCGGGAATTAACTATGGTCAAGAACGCCCTGATGCCTTTATAGAGTAGCTTTTTAATTCGGTTTAGTTTTTTTGTGAAAGTATTTTATAGTTAATAAACTTAAAAACAATTCAGTATCGTTATGAATATTTCTTTGCAGCCGTCACAATGCAACGAGAAAGCGTGTCTTGGCAGTCTGATGGCTATACCGGGTCGCGGAGATGTGCCAAGGGAACCGGAAGAGGCCCTCAATGATGCCAAAGACTTTCTAGGCCAGTATTTCGCTTCCATACGCCGGTAAGTATTATAGTTTTATTTAGTACTAGTAATAGTGGAATATTTACTTTAGGCTAACGCTAACACGCTAAAATTTAAGCACCATGTCAAGCGTGTTTTAGTGTCGAAAGGCTACTATAGAGTGGATCAATACGTGAACGATGGTGACGTCTTGATGTCTGGAATGAATTCCTATCTGTGCATCCACTAAAAACGATTGTATTATGTATTGGAAATATATATGTTAAAAAGATGTACCCGATTGAGTTTCTTGTCGGTTCTTCTCGGTGACTGGGTTGTTTTCCGAACCGGTGATAGTTTTGACGTTCATAAGTGCCTTATTAAGGCCTAAACTGAATAAAGTATTTTTGATTTGATTTGACGCAACGGAGCTCTCAAGGGGAAAACCCCCGTTTTTTTAAACATTCTTCATTGGTGCTCCGCTCCTATTAATCTTAGTGTAATGATATATAACCTATAACCTTCCTCGATAAATGAGCTATATAACATTTAAAGAATTCTTCAAATCGGACCAGTAGTTCCGGAGATTACCCCCTACAACGTCACAAACTCACAACGTCACAAACTTTACCTCTTTATAATATTAGTATAGATGTTCACATGATTATTATCTATATCTATTCCTGGAGTAAAAAATACCTTTCGTTATTTTAGAAATTTTTCGATTTACCAAAAAAGGAATACAAAATAGTTATTTCAAGCAATGTATTGAATTAAGTGATTAATTTGTACGAGCATAACAAACTATTCGATATTCATTTATTTTAATGGCTTATAATTTCAACTAGCAGACCTGGCGGACGTTGACCCGCCCTGATGATAAAAAAATACCTTTGACAAATTATATACTTTGGTATATCTTCCCCTTCCCCACGAATCACTTAATCCTAATAACTTTCGCGAACAGACAGACAGACGTAGCAGAGGACTTTGTTTTATACTATGTATTGACGATTACAATAAGTTTTATATTAATGGAAATTGATAAAAGGTAGTTGTATTTATTTGTTGTCATTATAAAAGGAACGTAGTTGTATTGAACTCAGGATAAATGTGATGGCGGCCCGGCAGCTCGGCCGTGTCGTGTGTTTACATGTGTCATGAAAGTTATCGAAGTAATAAGTGTTAATTGAGTGTCTGGTCAATTCAAGTTGATTTTCGCGGTTTTTTCTTATTTCTACTAAAATACTTGTACCCTTTTCTAGTAGCTGCTAACAAAAGGTAACCCTATCCTGCCTCATGTCTAATCTTTTACAGTTTATTTATACGTTTTTCTCGATATCGGTGTTTAATTACGCAATATATTGTATTAATTAGTCTAGAATTTAAATTTTATATGATTTGTTACACAGGATCGCTTTAATTTTTCGTGACTATCTCCAAGTATTCAATTGTGTAAGTGAAAAGTAAATTTACAGTTATTCGATAGTGTGCTCCATCCGTGATCTCATATTCTCATCGTATCATGTGTGACTGAGTTAATTGTGAGCCTTGATTTATTATACATAACTATATATACATCTACATAAGTATACGTAGTACAAATAACCAATGATAAAACGGTACAGTTTCTTTTTCTCGAGCGACGAGCTTTACTGTTATAAATAAAAATAATTAGATTTTATTTATTTATATTTATAGATCTTTATTTCTCATACTTAAGGCCCCTTATGTCTATAATTTACTTTATTTTGCACAATACTCAATATACGTAGTTACTATCGTTTATAAAGAAGTACAGATAATAATACATTAGATTACATTAATTAAAATGTAAAGAATAAACTTTGCACCTCTTATTATGATCTAGTTTCGAACATTCGACGACCAATCTATATTATAATAAAACTGTAGCAAGGTCAAATCTGTACATTAAATATTTTTTGAAAATTTTGATCGGGGTAGGCTTTGTTATCGATATAGAAGCCAAAACTAACCCTTTTAAAATTTTTGTCAGTCTGTCTGTCTGTCTGTCTGTCTGTCCCTGTGAACGCGCATCACTCGGAAAGTACTGAACCGATTTTGACGAAACTTGGCACAATGATAACTAATGTTACGAGATTACATTTAAGATACTTTTTGTCCCATAAAACGCAACGGATTCTCCAGGATCTGCCTGTTTGTCTATACCTTTAAACACGAATCACTCTGAAAGTACTGAACCAATTTAGATGAAATTTGGCACAGTTATAAACAATATCACAAGGTTACATCTAGGATACTTTTTATCTTATAAAACGCAAGGGATTCTCCAGGATAACAGACGAAAGTAAAAAAAATTTAGTTCATAATATTCTTGACGAATTTTGGTATATTTACTTTGTGCTATATATAGCAGACAGATTAGCTAAAAAATTAAACTATATTTCCATATGCTACTTAAAAAAAAAAAAAAAAATTGCTTAAATTACTTTTTATAAGATCAGCTATCTGCCAGTGAAAGTGATCTGAAGATCGATCGAATCGTTTTGAAGATAGCATGGCAGACGAAGCCGCGGTTAACAGATAGTCTAATTTAAAGTAAGTTAGACCTAAGTAACGCGCTGTAATTTTCTCTATCTGCCAGTGAAATTCCCGACAAAATCGGTTCAGCCGTTTCGAAGATTACCCGGATCAAACAGACAGACAGACAGACCGACAAAAATTTTAAAAATTGCATTTTTGTTATCAGAAGCGTGTATACTTTCATACCCAATCAGTGAAAAAAATTATTTTGATATTACATACACACACTTCATTTTTATTATATGTATGTAATATATAGAAGAAGATAGATATAATAGATGAACTATGCAAACAGTCAGTGTTATCGAATGCAACAGTTACGCCATGCGCCTCCGGAATACGTGCGTTTGCTGCGAATAATTGAATGCTGTAAGCAGCAGCGCGTTTTTTTTTTCTTGAACTGACTATGCTATTGACCTGTTAAGGTCTTTACAGCTTCACCGGACTACGAAGCAGCGGCGCGGCTCTCGGCGCGCTTTATATACCTGCGCAGACGTGTAAAACCTAATCACCAACCTAAGCTGAACCCAATTTCATATGATTGATCATATAGATCTGAGGTCAACTGACATTGGATATTTTAATTTTCCCAAACTGATCATTTTTACCTTATATTTATTATTATTATGTAATCATAATTTTATATAGACCATTATTATTATAATGAAATTTAGTAAAGTTGCAGTCAATGCTACTGAAAAGAGAAAGAACAGTAAATAGATAGTTTAACAAATGTTCGACGTGATTCTTTAAATTGGCATAACTTTTTTATTTACAAACCGATTGACATGAAACAAACACTAAATGTTAAGTGAACCTTACCACGATATATCAGTGAAAACCACATCTAAATCGGATAAGGCGTTTCTGAGATTAGCGTGCACAAACGCACAGACAAACAGACAAACAGATAAACAGACAAACAGACAAAAATTCTAAAAATCATTGTTTTGGGTTCTATTGCATTTATAAAGACCCCTAATAATAGTTTTTCTCATATATACCTAATGTACAGACAGCGGTCAGTTACATTTTTATTATATGTATTATATGTATATAGGATACTTTTTGACCCATAAAACGCAAGGGGTTCTCCATGATAACTAAAGAAAAGAAATTAGTTAATGTAACTAGACTTTTTTGCGACACTTTAGTATAAGAGCCAGCAACGTTGGAAGAACGAGAATTTGAGAAAAGTTGGTTCTTTAATATGAAGATATATTATGCCCTTCCAAACACGATTCAGGATACCTGGTAGCCGGTTAACGTTGTATTTTTTAATGCGAATTACACCTTTACAGATCAACATTTTGATTTATAAATAATTTAAGGAACATTTTTTGTCAGTAACTTTTATAAGTTTAACGTTTATACGTTATTAAAAACATGAATTTTTCACTGCCAGACAATTTTGTTATTGACAATAATGTGCCTGGTGATATTCTTTATAAACAAAATAATTCATTTCAAACCATTTTATTTTTTCCCTTGCAAAGAACATATTTCATTTTGTTAACCAGGCTCTTCCACAATTATGGCTATCTTTATTATACAGCCAGTGTTGCGCTAAGCTAGAGTTATAACTAAGTTATTCTATACATAGGTTTTGGTAGGGGGTAGAGCCACGCTGAAGCTATTACTGGTTTCAGGATGAATGGGTCGGCTCGCCCGGGGTAGTACCACCCTCTAACAAAAAGCCGACGGGAAGTAACAATGCTTGCATTAGTGCGTTTCGTTCGATTAGTGAGAGCACCGGAGAGGCCCACCTCTCTTCCCCTTCCTCCTCTCCCCTTCCGCTTCCTCCCCCTCCAACACAGGTTGGCAAGGCACTTACGACTCTCCTGGTGTTGCAAGTGTCTATGGACGGTAGTTATTACTTAACACCAGGTGACCCACCTGTCCGTTTGCCTCCTATGACATAAAAAAATACATTATATTTTTAATTTACCCTTTTTTATGTTGAAATAAAATAATATTAAAAAAAAAGTGTGTGTGTGTGTGTACTTATGTACACGCATTAGAAGTTATACTTCTTTGGCGTAACAAGTAAAAATCTTTTCAAAAATTTTATCTTGCGCCTTATTCTACGTTTGTAGAAAAAACGACACTAACAATAAAAAAAAGGTATTTAATACAATGAAAGTTTTAATATAAAGAAATACAAACAACAAATACAAAGAAACAAAATGTTGACTATAGCTAACTTCAGGGTGTCGGTTTTTCGTGACGGTGTGTGCGCGCAACGTAAAAATTTACTCTCATCATTTTTCCCTAACGCGCCAAAAGAAATATAACTTCAATAAAATTACAGATATCTTAACATGGTTTGAACATACTTCTTTATTTACAAAAAATTGCATCGGGCACATTATTGTTAATATCAAAAATGTCTGGCAATAATAAATTCACGTTTTAGTAGCGTTTAAAAGTTAGTGAAAAACAAAACATTCTAAAATTATATAAAGTTCAATATTTTTGCCTGTAAAGGTTTACCGGCAGCCAATTCGCTGTCGAAACCGTTGCCTAGCTCTTAGACAAATAGTCACAGGCAAGTGACAGATGACACATGTTGCTCATATCTTTTTAATATTTATGTTTTTCTTTAATACAATGTAGTGTGAAAATTTTTTAATACAAGTTGAAAATAGTTATGATGTCATTCAGTGTTTAATTTATCATTATTTATTTTATGAATATATTTTAACGTTTAAATTACAATTTAACTCTATCAACTTGATATTTTATAATGTAAACTATACTGAGCGTATAGTAAACGCCTACAAAAAATGGAAAGGAACTACGTTCCAACTGGAGGTCCATGGACCTCTCAAGCTTTTTTTACATTACTGCCAATATACGTCGGTTAGTTTTTATTTTAATTGAACCCGGTAGATGATGTTACGAACGGGTTGTAGGCTTATTGGGACAGAAGTTACTGGGACAACGTACTGGGAAGACATTTATCGGCAATATATGTAGGTTATTTGTTATCTTAATTGGACCTGGTAGGTGATGCTGCGAACGGGTTCAAAGCATATTTTAAAATATTTCTCACATACCAACTGGGTTTATGTTTGAGTGAGTCCCTGGATAGTTGGGATTCACAATTTGAAACAGTAGGTATCGCTGCAATCGGGTTTTGAGATGTATTTAGATTTTTCGCGTTTAAAAGTACAATCGAAACCGGTAATAACCGATTTGGTGCAGACGAAGTCGCACGGGTCAGCTAGTAATATCAATAAAGTTGTACTACTACCTGTTTATTTCATTTTGACTCTTATCTCAATTACTTGATTTTCGTTATTCCTACGTTTTTTTCTTTCTTAAATTTAGATTAATTTAGAAATGGCAAAGTTTGACGTCATAAATAGTGCCGTTATTCTCTTGAAAAAGTTTGTTATTTATACTTTTGCTAACACGTATAAAGAGTTAACATCAAAACGCAATTTATATGTAAAAATGTGAATACATATGCGTGATAAATTTCGAAAAATGCAAGCTTCACTTTTCATCAATTTTGATTGGCATCGACAGATTCCGCGTACTGCTCATGCATAACGATGCTCTGTTGAACTTCTGAACGGTTCCGTATTGTACGAACTCTGAATATCAAAACTAACTTTATGAGAAATATGTTTGACTGGGGAATACTGATTTGGAAGTTATCCATTTTTTTACCTTCTTTAAAATGAATTTACGTATCTGTAATGATGAGGGAAAATAATGTTAGACAATTATAATGACGTCACTTTTTACTACAATATCTAATTGAGGGCGGACTCTCAAAGTTACCGGAATAGCTTTAGATGCATGGCAACCGATTTTTACTTGCAAGTTTTTCGCTAGTAAGACGGCCATTAGAAAGATCGCTACTTCTATACTATCGCTTTTAATACAAACACAAAAATGTTATTAAAAAAAAATGACTATGGTTTCTTTCACCGAAAGGATTTGAAACTAAGTCAATTAACGCGATATTTAGATAAGCACCGTTTTTTGAGCCATAATTTTTTCAAAATTGTAATTATAAATTACGCTAACGTTAATTCTTTATCGACTTTCTTACTGTTACGTTATGACTAAAATATATTTAAATAATTAAAAAATATATATATCAGAGGAGGTAAACGAACATATGGGTCACCTGATATTAAGTGATCACCACCGTCCATAGACACTAGCAACACCAGGGTAGTCGCAAGTGCGTTGCAAACCTGTGTATGGGGAGGAGGGAAAGGAGGTGGGCCTCCGACGCTGTCACTGACCGAACGAAACGCAACAATGTAAGCACTGTTACTTCACGTCGCTGTTTCTGAGAGAGGGTGGTACTACCCCGAGCGAGCCGACCCATTCATACTGAAACCAGTAATAGCTACAGCGTAGCTCTACCACCTATGATTATTCATTATAAATTATACCTATATTCATTATAAATTGTTGATATTTGTAGAAGCAGTAAATGGAAAATAAAATAACGAAAAGTTAGTAATGAAGGCTTAACAATACGCAGAATATTTTATCCGAATGAATTATAAAATATATGTAAGCAGCGGACGGTGTTGCGGTAAAAGAAAACTTTTTATTTCATAGTAAAATTATGTAAATACTTCTTTTTAGGAGATTCCCAGGTTTATGCATATACGGGCTTATTACCGTACACATTTGAATTGTATTTTTCTTTTGTTTAGAATTTTTGGCTGAAATTTTTCCTCTTTCACACCAAGTTTGTCGATAAGAAGATTCGTTTATATGATAGGTGTAATTTTTAGAGATGCTTTTTACTACATATTTGTATGTACAACTTAATTAACTTTGCAAAAATAATACCTTTTTTATCCTGGTGCTTCTTAATATAATTCTTGAATCGTAATTAATATTAAAATCCGAATGCGAGTTTGTTTTTTTATAACGATCTATAATAATTACAACTAAGTATTCATCCAATAAATCATCCA
Source organism: Antheraea pernyi (assembly GCA_015888305.1). Taxonomy (NCBI): domain Eukaryota; kingdom Metazoa; phylum Arthropoda; class Insecta; order Lepidoptera; family Saturniidae; genus Antheraea; species Antheraea pernyi. The sequence continues at coordinate 17,128 of MNPI01028622.1, forward strand.
CTCATACAGGTTGCTAGGTGTACAAGAAATGACATAGGCCACTTTTCCTATAAAAAAATGTACTGTTTCTGTTATATAAATCCATATTAACGTAACCGAGAGCGAAAACTTGTACTGAATAATTCTACGTCCATTGTCCGTATTTGTAGATTCATTAGATCACATGGTGGTAGAGCCACGCTGAAACTATTACTGGTTTCAGCATGAATGGGTCGGCTCGCCCGGAGTAGTACCACCCTCTCGCAGAAAACCGACGTGAAGTAACAGTGCTTGCATTGTTGCGTTTCGTTCGGTTAGTGAGAGCGTCGGAAGCCCACCTTCCCTCCCCTCTCCTCTCTCCTCTCCCTCCCCTAACCCTTCCCTCCAAAGGGTGGCAACGCACTTGCAATTCCTCTGTTATTGTTAGTGTCTATGGACGGTGGTGATCACTTAACATCAGGTGACCCACCTGTTCGTTTGACACCTATGACATAAAAAAAAAATTTTTTTTCTTTTATAATTTTTCGAAATTAAACTATCTTCCCCATTCGTACGTTATCCATTCATTCATACTTTATATTTCTCGGATAAGTTAGAGTGTTTATTCATAAACAATGTTTTCAATAGTCAGAATAATTGACAGATCTATTACAGAACAATGTATTATGTCTGTAATTGGATTGCATTAATTGATGTATTGAACCTCCTATCAGAGTGATAAGGGCCTACTATAGACGTGATGCCCGTCAATTGGTGAACCTATTATTAATAAAAGGAATTTTTGTATTTGTTGAAGACAAATAATTTATATAAAACAAATCTGAGAAATATTTTTAGTTGCGGTATTTACTGGGTATTCTATTACTGGGACTTGTTAAAAAATTTTCACTAGTAAATTTTGTTTATAATTTCTTTCCACGCCTAACAAAAACCTACAAAAGCTGAGATTATTTATGTCAAACGAATAATAAACACGATCACTTGGTTTGTTGTTTTCATTATCGAAAACGCGCCGATCGACGTACTTTGGAATTTTTGCGAAAGACCATAAGCTTACGATGAAAAAAAAAACTCCGCGATGAAGCCATAACATAGTAGTAGGGATATTACCCATTAGTTGAAAATCTATATCTATAGGTGTGTTCCAGCAGTTACACTAAGAGTTGGAGTATTTACTATATATATATATATATGATTTATATAAATAAACTTTTTAATAACTATGTTGACGATCCAGACCTTTTAAAACAATTTATCGTCAATGTACCTTCCAGACTGCCTAGATATCTTAACCAATTTTGGATTTTTTACCATCGTGTCCATCTCAACATATAATAATAATATATGAGCCCATAATTAGCCATAGAGCCCATCAGACTTCGCAACTATATAATAATAATCATAAATACAGTGGTACAATAAAATAATCCCAAGGAGGGTTGATGTCAGGCAGGCGGCCGATCGTAAAATTAAGCCAAATCATAAACCACAACATGAGAAACATGTTGTACCGACCCTACTTATGTGGGATAAGGGTAAGAAGAAGAAGAAGTGTCCATCTCAACATATCTGAACTGGATAATCTTAGCATGTCAATATAACGACCTGGGTCACAAAGATCACACCGTAGATATATTTGGCAGTTCAGTTTTACATTTCACAACTAAATTTTGCAAATGAATAATGTAAATATTGATTAAATTCCTATAATGCTGTATGGTTAATATATTGTTAATTTCACAGCGCAAACACTCCCGCTCACGAAGCTCGTTGGAAAGCGGTCCAAGAAGAGGTCGCGAACACTGGAACATATCAGTTGACAACTACAGAGCTGGTGTTTGGAGCAAAGTTGGCGTGGCGAAATGCTACTAGATGTATTGGGAGGATACAATGGTCTAAGCTACAGGTACTTTAGACTACTTATTCGAGTATAATATTTAGGTTACATTGTTGGTTTATATTATTACACATGACAATGTTCACTTAATGAACAATAATAGATTTTTATCATTTATAGATTTTAGTCTTTGACCATCATTCATATATTCATAACAAGTGACATGTCATTTAATTTGCATTTATTTTTCTATTATAGTTTCATATTTTATATTTTTATAATGGTTTTTTATATCTAATATTATATTACTATTACTGAGAAAACTCTGAAACCATTAATCCTGTAAAAAAACATAACATAAACATGGCAATATACCAAGCAAACCATAATCTTAAAGAACTTCGTTTTTAACCGGAACGAAAAATTGTAAGGCTAAAAGAGCACATCAGACTTCGTAACTATATAATAATAATCATAAATACAGTGGTACAACAAAATAATCCCAAGGAGGGTTGCTGTCAGGCAGGCGGCCGATCGTAAAAATTAACATATACCACAACATGACAAACATGTTGTACCGACCGTACTTATGTAGGATAAGGGTAAGAAGAAGAAGAAGCAGTCTTTGACCATAATTACATCTGATGGCATTGACGATATGATCTAAAATGGTACAGGTACTCTAAACAGAGTTAAGAGGCTCTCAAATACAGCTTCTAGAACATATCTATAGAGACGACAAATTTTCAACTGGAGGTAGCTAGCCAAGCGGACTTAATACTCTAGCACCATGATATGGTTCCATTACAATGTTTTACTACAGCTAAAGTCCTGGTTTATTTGCAAGAATTGAGCCTTTGTCGAAACTATTATTTACCCTTCAACTTGACTAAGCCTTGATGTATAATGGATTAGTTTTTATAGTAACATATTTGAACATCAGCATCTATTATTGGTTCAATTTTACTCAGAGGCTGAGGTTTCTGTGAAGCGAAAGTCTTGATGAAGCCGTACAATATTGTTCGAACCATGTTCGAAACATTAGTACGTGCTGACATGATATATAAATGGAATCTCGTTTTTTTTCTAAGCTTACTGTGTTGCTATTTTCTGTGTCATCCATACCTATTACCTTGTTTGAACCACTGTTGATTCTACTACTGCTTCTATAGACGTAGGTTTAAGTTCTTTAATGAATGAACTTTCGGTGAAAAAAACTTTTTTTTATCAGGTCTATGAAACTGTGTTTAATTTATCTTACAATTTGTTATTATATTATAATTTCTATAAATATACTTCAAATTAAATACTTTTTAATTAAATACAACTTACACTATTGAAACGGTGCGTATTAAAGAAAATTTGCTAAAAATTAAAATGTACCTTAAAAAAAATACCCCACTAAAAAAATAAACAACACTAATACTATCTATACATAAAACAAAAGTAAAAATAACAGTTATAAGAAAGAAATAATTTCAAGACGATAACGTTGCTTTAATTTGGTTTTAAATGAGGCCAAAGGACAACAGACAAATAAATCGTTACGTTATTGTACGGATTTTTGCCTGGCGAGCTATTTAGGCCGGCATGACAGTGGCGACCGGTGAGGCCGGCATGACAGTGGCGACCGGTTTCAGGCCGGCATGACAGCGGCGACCGG
>MU162957.1:8924-22164 GCA_015888305.1 Antheraea pernyi
TTTTAAATATTGCATTTGGCTCCATACCTACTTTGTGTAATGCAATCACAGCGATTCGGTTCTCTTTATCACCCCACTCCATTTTAATATCGCAAAATATTGTACATTGTATTGGCGCCAAAATGAGAAAATTCAATGAATAATCATATAAAAATGACAGATTCCAAATTCAAATGTAATATTTTGTTTATTTTTAATTATAATAGTATTTATGGCCAGACTAAGTAGTGGTCGAAATTCGACAATAATTCATTCATTTTTAAAGTTTCAATATACAAATTTCTTTTCGCGTATTAAATACTAACTCGTGAAGTATGAGAGATATAACATTTTTTTTATTTGATAACACTAACGCTAATCTCGTCAATATTTACTAAAACTACTAATCTAATAATAACGAAGAAGAAAGACTAGTGACGCCTGATAGTCGAATTTCGACCATAATGTGGGTACAAACTTGTTCTATTATAATTACAAATACTGAGTAAATCGTGAATTACGAGGAATAGAGAAATAAATGAAAACAAAAATGTATTACATTCTTTTTTTGACGTTATAACGTCTTATAGATCGATGAACGCCGGCTACACGCACGAAAAAGTATGACTCATTGTCACGTTTCGTCTGAGCTGAGCGTGCAAGCGAGAGCGCGGAACAAGTGATAGAGAGGCGCGATCGGCTTAAGCGTTCGGCTTGTGACGCATTAATCATAATGATAGTTCAGTGATAATAATTCAATTCATAAAATTATACAATTTTTCATCAATGTTTTCTTATGACGTTATCACGTAAAATTATCGTCCGTAAACAGACTTTACAGACAACCAATTTTTTTATTCTAGATAATATTAAAGCTCCTCAATATTTACTAAACAGAAAAAATGAGGAAAATCGGTTGAGAAACAGAGAAAGAAGATGCTGTTAACGGTTGTTTCCTGTCTCTAATGATGTATAGATCTAGATATTTTATAGAACTTAAAAATATATTGGTACGTCCATCTCTTTGAATACTTACAAATGCTAAAGACGAGACGCTGCCAGTTGTAAATCGTTTTATGATGCATAGATAACAACTGAAAACCATAAAAGAACATCGTATCTGATTGCAGAATGTTTAATATTACATAAACAATGTGTCATTTATTCAAACCTCATGTCTTCTATCTATATACGTATGTATGTAATAAATATTTATATACATATGTATATATAGGTATAATGAAAGTACAGTTCGTTTGTGGCTTAATCACGTCAGAACATACTGAACGGTGAGCACAGGAGGGTGTAAGGGGTGTCGAATAACATCATAAGACTTGAGACACCCAAGCCAACCTCACCTGCACGTAGTGCACCCGGCTGAATAACGAAGCAGGCAATGGCGAAACCGGGGTGGTTGTGTTTTACAGTCTGACTGGGTCGCTTCTACGGGTTGCATTTCGGGATCAGCCAGTGTATATCCAGCTTTTCGTAGGCCGGCATGACAGCGGCGACCGGCGGTGGATAGTGTGTCACTCGGTGGTCGCCATTGTTTTTGGATTGTACTGTACTTACCATCAGGTATAATGCAGACATTTGCCGTATTCCTAGACACCTACAACAATTTCTTTCACGAATATCGAAAAAGTACAGACACGATAGATTGACATTCTTATTTTATGTATAGACTAGCGGGTCCAGCAGACGTCGTCCTGCTTTGATAATCAAAAATAATAAAATTCAACCACAGCACCACCTACCGGGTCCGATTGTGAATGTAAACCATCTAGTGGGTAAGCGCGATACATCGTCGGCCTCATCGTCACTTACCGAGTGAAATTGTGGCCAAGCGTGTACCTGTTAAACATAAAAAAGTTGGTTCTAGGCAACTCATTTTTTAAATTAGATTGATCATTGTCAATTATTAAATCTCAACGAAGCAGACGGGAATTAGATAGTAGTAGTAGTAATTAGGTAGTATGTAAAACTTATGTTAAATGCGAGATAAACTCTATCATCGATCGTTGCGAAAATTTGTTTTTTCAAGACGATTTTTTTACCTATTTTTTTAAACTTAACTCACCACTATACTAATATATACACGCTTGATACTCTTGTTATAAATCTTTACATTGTAATTTGATGGGGTCAAAGTCGCGGGCGCATAAGACTTAAGATAAAATAAATAAAAAAGTTTAATTATCATTTAATACCCAAATTGTACAACTACTTTAATTTTAACTCATTAGAATTTTAACAAACCCAAATAATTTTACTACCGTTAATTATCTAAGAAATTTAAGCATTTATTGTTTTATTCATAACAATAAAAAAACAGTCAAATGAAGACAAAAAGATACTAGACTGGAACCCAAATGCGCACATTTACAAATGGGTAAAGTTTACACTACTCATAATATAAAAAAAACAACATTTTAAAATTCCAAAAGAATTAACTGGAATGAATATGAAATAAATTTATTTGTAAAATAATTATATTAATCACTAGCAGTGCCCGCGACTTCACCCGCGTGGAACTCTATGCAAAAAAACAGTGATAAAATCATTCGAATGTATTAAGTCCATTTACTTATCTAATAATAAGTCTGTCTTTTGTCACCAATACGTTTCATAAGTGTTTATTTAAACAAAATTGTTTTTTTTTTTCGAACTGACTACGCTATTGACCAAGCAAGTAGCTTCACCGGCCTACTAAGGCAAGCGCTTAAGGCACTCAGCCGACTTTATTTTGACAACTAGCTCAAGGGTACGCGGCACACCTCGGCTTGGTCTGTTGCCTGATACATGCAATTCGCGACCTATCTTTTTTTTTTATCGTGGGGAAATACCTATTGTGAATGTAAACCATTCTCGCATCCACTGGAATACGCACACGCAATTTCATCAAAATCGGTCCAGCCGTTTACGAGGACTTCAGTGACATACACACGTACAGAAGAAATTTATATATAAAGATAAACTTTAAACATTTTCATATTTTTCTTTTTATAATTTATACTTATTAGGTTATAAGAACCATATTTACGTTGCCTATACGGCCTATACGTTCTTAAATAGTACTTAAACAAAGCCTATATGTATAAGAAATGTAAGCAAATACACCTAAATTTGGACATCAAATATATTTATCATAGCAAAACAACAAATTACATATGAATTCAATTTGTGTTTAAAGTTACTAAATTGTTTTCCACTATTATATAAATAAGTGTTTATTTTAAACTACACATTCTATCATTAACTCCGTGCTCGAGTGAATAATATGATTATAATAATCATATCTGAGAACTCGTCGGGGTCACGGAAATTGTTAGTTAGTCAGAAGATAAACTCTGAAGGTAAGTCGGGAGATAAAAAAAAACATTATAACGAGAACGTCGTCCCTTCCCTCACCTCGTTCAACGTACAAGTCGCATCTTTGCCTGGAGTAAATCAATATCTATGCACGACAGGAAGATGCACAAAAGAATACGATTTTCAGTAAAGAAATATTCACCTTCGGTATTCATAAAAGAACTTTCGGTAGTTAGTCAAAAGACAGACTTATTATTACTAACTACCGAAAGTTCTTTTATGAATACCGAAGGTGAATATTTCTTTACTGAAAATCGTATTCTTTTGTGCATCTTCCTGTCGTGCATAGATATTGATTTACTCCAGGCAAAGATGCGACTTGTACGTTGAACGAGGTGAGGGAAGGGACGACGTTCTCGTTATAATGTTTTCTTTTTATCTCCCGACTTCTGAGTTTATCTTCTGACAAACTAACAATTTCCGTGACCCCGACGAGCTCAGATATGATTATTATAATCATATTATTCACTCGAGCACGGAGTTAATGATAGAATGTTTAGTTTAAAATAAACACTTATTTATATAATAGTGGAAAACAATTTAGTAACTTTAAACACAACGTGAATTCATATGTTATTTGTTGTTTTGCTATGATAAATATTTTTGATGTCCAAATTTAGGTGTATTTGCTTACATTTCTTATACATATAGGCTTTGTTTAAGTACTATTTAAGAACCACGCAGCACACTCTGTCTGAGTGTGCTGCGTGGGAGGAGCAACGTCGCACTCTGGCTGCGGCGGTAGGGCAAGATCTCTCACTGCCGAGCGTGGTTGCAGCCATGCTCGGTAGTGAGGATAACTGGAATGCAATGGCCTCCTTCTGCGAGGAAGTCGTCTCGCAGAAGGAGGTGGCGGAGAGGGTCCGTGAGCAAGACCCTCAAAGTGGCCGTCTCCGCCAACGGGGGACGGACAGGAGGAGGCGTCAGTTTGACCGCCTCCTCCCACTGTAACCGGACCAGGGTGCGACGTTGCTCCTCCCACGCAGCACACTCACTGAGTGTGCTGCGCGGTGTCCGGGTCAACGCCGCACTGATGGCATACGGCGGTCGGCTCCCTGCATACTATCCGGTGCATGTACCAACCGAAGCAACCGTGCCCGGTCAGGACCTGCACCAGACGGAACGTCCGGGAGCCCCATCCTCTATTATACCAATCCGGCAGGACCGGGCGGACGGCATCGATCGTGTATCGACCGTACCGTGTGTCTGCCAGGTCCCGCCTCCACCTTTCCACTACTTCCTCCCTCGACGCTTTTCGCTTTTCCTCTATTTCTCTGGGAGCTAGAGGCTCCCCCATCCGTTTCTTGGCTGCCATATATTGATATACGGCGGCAACCACCTCCGCCTCTAGCTCCCAGGGAAGGGAGCTAGCCAGCACCATGGCCGCCCCCGAGGACACCGTGCGGTATCCTTGTATCACCCTCAACGCCACGGTACGCTGCGCAGCTCGCAGCGCACGGATATTTGTGGCGTTGAGGGCGTCGGCCCACAACGGTGCCCCGTAGGCGGCCATGGACCGGACGACCCCCATATAGAGGCCCGGCCCCCCCATGTTGGGAAGGAGTCGTCCGAGCGCCGTTGCCGCCTTGACTATGCGCGGTCCGAGCCCCTTGAAGTGGGGCTCGAACCGCCAGCGTCCGTCCAGGGTGAGGCCCAGATACTTCATCCGGATCCCCACCCCGACACGGACGCCCTCCACATAGATGTGGGCCCCTGGAGGCGGCCCTCATCGAGGCCCATGGAACATTAGGGCGTTGGTTTTATCGAGGGCCACCTCGAGGCCCAGCCTTCTGATGCAATTCGCGACCTATCTGAGCTAAGCTAAGCTAACTATTCATCCCTTCCACTTACATATGTAAGCGTGCATGCGTGCACGTGTGTGGAGGCGATATGTGTAATGTTGTCGCAGTTATGTAAGATTTTGTGTCACTGTATCGCGCAAACAAAATTGTAGTGTTTGCTGTTTATTCTGCCTAATCTCCAAACGCTTGAAAGTATTCTGACCACGTTTTTAGCACGTAGAAACTTTTCAGAACATTATGAACTAAGTTAATCGGGGCAGTATTTATAATGCCCGGGCAATATGTCGCGCTGAGCAGAAGAGGGGTTTTTAGTGAGTAAGAGTCTCACATAACCCTCGCGCTGTCCCCCGGCAGTGCGAGGTGTATAGATGCAGGATTTTCCACTCTTTAAAAAAAAAGTTAGCCTTGCGAAAAAGGACAAGAGAATTCTTTTACAATTTTGTGGTTATGTCTATCGATAATAGAAAATCAGAAACGTCAATTCTCTACGTCCTTTATTTTGATTTTATGCATAATCAAGTTCAAAGATTAATAAGAGCTTAATTAATTACGTAGTCCGTTTTGACTTGTAATTATACATATGACCCGGGCAGTACAAATAGTAGCCTGATTAATTACTTGGTTCATAACATATAGACTACAATATCATTACGGCATTCCATTGAGGCTAGACACCAATTAAATAACAACAGATATAACTTGAGACCGACTAAAGGTCAAAAATAAAATAACACACGTAGTTGTCAGAGAGAGACGAACTTCTTAGCATTCCATGGATTCACCGTGCGAGTGCCGGGTCCATCGTGTGGCCGAGGGAGAAACTCAGAGCAGTTCCCAGGACTTGCGACCCAGGTGTAGGTTTAAGGAGGCCCCCTTTGAGATGCGCATCAACGCTCACCTTCACTGCTCGAGTTTCCCGCCCTGCCTAGCCAAATTTGGTAGGAACCTGTTAGTGCAGCCTTTGGTACTCGTTCTAAAATAGAACTTACTGCAGTTCTCGACAGACCAAGGTCCTTCAGAAGGTTATTGAGAGATTTTGCTAGTATACCTCTCGGTCCTACTTCTACCGCGTATAAATTAACCACATAGCCATTTTTATTTAGTTCGTTAGTTAGATTGTAATATTTATTTAATTTGATTGTGTGGTCTTTAGGAATGTTGGTTTCCCACGGTACCGTAAGCTCTACTAGTAATATATGTTTAATGTGTCTAGAAAAGAGGAATATGTCCGGTCTGAATGACGAAACACCAACATCCTCTGGGATTGTATAGTGCTTGTCATACGTAATAACAAAACTATTTTCAGGAGAACTATATCGAACTGTATAGAAACATATTATTTTAATTATCAATATCGGAATTATTAGCATTTTCCTTGTCATTATGTAAAACGTTAATCATATATACTTAGTTATCAGTTGTTCGGAAGGCAATGAAATACGATTTTAATGCTCTTATTTGATATTGAATGATAAAATATATTCAGTATCTTAAGTTGTAAATTACACTAAATCATTACAATCACACGAATTACACGTTTTTGCCGAACGCCTCTTTTCATGATAAACATAATTAAAAAACTCTCCAAACGATTAACAACCTTTTGATTTTATGAATAAAGATAATTATTATAAGTCGTTCATATTAATTAGGGTACACGGTACAATGTTGGACAGAGTAATGTTATCGCCGTTTTAAGCTAATACAATATCGAACAATCTGTACTTTTATATATATTATTTTTATGCTAGCATTCTTGTGATCAACAATACACCTGTATGACGCATATATGTAATGACCAGCATACGCTTACAATTCATTTACATTTAGGTATAAATTAAAAAATGCCAACAATCAGTAATGGCTGTTGTTAGTTATTCCATAAGTAACTTCATTATAAATGACTAGCGACCCACCCAGCTTCGCACGGGTGCAATGTAGATATCTATTTTGATGAAATACTGTTAAGGGAAGTTTTGATCTACATGACATGTACAACGTATGTAATGTATTTAATCGGATAATACTGTATTGTATAAAATTGCTAGGTAAATAACACATAATTATTTATGTAAAAAGATAAAAATGGATACTGTGGGTTATCCTTATAAGCGATTTAAGCGTACAAATATAGGTATGTTATGACTTGACGTTACAAATCTTTGAATTTTTCGACTTTTCTGTACTACAGTATATATGTATTATACATATAAACTTTCCTCTTGAATTACTCTATCTATTGCTGAACTGTATTAAAATCCGTTGAACAGTTTAAAAGATCTAAGGGAACAGACAGCAAAAGCGACTTCATTTTATACTATGTAAAGATTTGCTTTGGTTTTAATAAAAAAGTTTGATCTGTGGTTACTCTAAACCAGTTTTAGTATACGATGGCAATAATGATCTTTTTTACAATGATTATAGGTGGGACGGGATGTGTAATCACGAGGTTTGAAATCATCTGCCCGTTCTAACAAAATACATTTCGGAACAGGTCATCGAGTTTTAGTTGTGAGATTTAAGATTAACAGTGTAAGTTGTATCGATGTGATAAAGCGTTGTAGGTTTTCACTCTAGTATACTTCTTCTGACATCAGACTGTAAACCAAGCTCCTCTTTATGAATACATTTTCAATGCATAAAACCCACGTGGTCATAAGTATTCGCGTAGTAGATAAAGTCTTGAACTATAGATTGTAGTCCGTGTAAGGCATAGGCATAGGTAGGGAAGAGAATTTACCGGTAAAATACACATTGTACTTAATTTACCAACGTGCAGTCGGTAATTTACCGGATAATTAACCAAAGTGCTTTTTTTGCCTCATGGTGGGGTTGATACGTGATTGAGAATGCGTATAGTACAGGCTAATAAGAATTTACCTTATATACACTATAAATATAATATTAACAAACAAAAAGTTATAAATTATATATAATTATTAAAAATTAATTATTATGTTAATTAATATTGATAATAATTAATTATGAAGCTCTTCAAATGCCCAGCTTATATGTATACTTCTGTCAATACTCCTAATACTTACTTTAGCAACATCAATAAATCATGAGTTTCGTAACTCCAATTTCCGAGATCGAAATTTTTGTACCGCTTGGGTAGTTAATTATATTTTACCGGTTAAATAGCCAAATATTTAACTAGCCAGTAATTGGATATTTGTCCGCTCGAAACACTAGGCATAAACAATTAATGTTACCCGAATTCACGCTTCTCATTGTTTTTTTTATGGACTGGCAAGTCATTTACAGCTTCATCGTACTAATAAACCGAGCACTTAAGGCACTCAACTGAGCCTTCTCATTGGAGGTCATCCCTAACTAAATATAATGATTCATAGCGGTGTCATGCTCGAAGTAGATGGTTCAATGAGAGAGTCTTCGGAAATTACGTCGATGGATGTAATCAAATTAAATCCTGCAATGAACCGAACTTTTCGATGAAAGAAAACTTTGTTATAAATCCCTAATACTTGTATTAATGCCCGCCTAAATACCACATTGAAGTTGAAAATTTATAGCCATGCGCCAATTGGTCTGTTCCCTGGCAGCGGCATTTGAGAGTTAGTCGCCCTATAGTTTAACATCCAGATCCATGTCGTCATTTGGCATCAGGTCACAGATTTTGTTGAAATAAATAATTTAAATTTACAATTATATTGTAGCTATTTAAAGAATATTTTAGTCGCAAACGACAACAGGTGTATTTACCTCAAATTATCGGACTAAGATAACATACGATTGATCAAACCGAAGCTTGATTAACTATTCAAAAATCGTCACTAATAGGATACAGACGTTAACGTAGCGTTCGTTTATAATCTACACCACATCTGTATCAGATATTGGGAATAAAGTTAAATTAGACAAAGTGGAAGTCGCTTCTGGGTTGCATGAAGTTGTTACATCATAATGGATACGGTACGCTCTTGTTTTATTAATTATGTGTCTCAGAGGTACAAAATTTACGTGCAAAATAAACAACAGTTGTACACAATCGAAAGGTTAATTAGTTATATTGCTAGATAAGATAGTTAGGGATATATATATAAATAAAAATCCAATTTAATGACCAATTAATTACAGAACGAATTAAGCGTATCACTTCAGGACGTCTACACCAGTTTAATTTTTTTTTCTGGTAGTGTCAAAAGTGAAAAATTTGAATTAACAAATGTCCACATAAAGAGGGGAGTTAGTGAGACATACAGAGGTTAGTAGGGAGATCTTCAAAGATATTGACGTCTAATTATCTGGTCGCCATCTGTTGTACTCATAGAGTAACAAACCTGCGAGTATGTGTAAGCTGTTTCATAATTCTATGGTCGTACTATTACAAGGATTTGGTCTCATTCTCTTCATTAGTTTTATACGTGCAAAGACGAGACGAGCAGACAGTACAAATTAAATATAGTGTCTTAGAACTTATTAGTTCGACGTCTCGTTTTCTTGTTCAGTTTAGCATCCAACAGCTAAAATTAAGCTTTCTTCACACTTCAAGCCGCCAACATACGGCTTATTATATAGAATAGCTAAAGATCATAAACTTGCGAAGTTGGATAATTATACAGTATTATTAAACTCATACCGTGTTATTACAAAAAAGTTAAATACGTATTAAATACTTGGTTTAAAAAGATTTCGTAAAAAATGCACCGCGCTCGCCCGAGGTAAGTTCGCGTTATCCTTTTTTTCACAACTCTAACTTAACGTAACCAAAGCGAGACAGAAGAGCAAGATGGCGAACATTCAGCGACCGCGGTGCATTTAATACGAGATCATTTTAAACCCAGGGTTCAATACGTATTTAACTTTTTTGTAATAACACCCATAAAGATATATAACGTGACTTTGTTAATTATAAATCGAGTAATGTCAATGTTTACTTAATACATATTATAATTAAAACTTTTCTCTATTTATCGCATACCTATTGACATTTAAATTTATACCTATTTATCTTTATAATATTGTTTTGTATTACCCGGTACTTCTTCCGCGTGGATTTTCGTTGAAAAATACGCGGAATAGAAATAATTCCGCACAATTATTAAAACTTCAGGGTCACTACACCGCCGAATCGTATCGTTGAATACGTGACGTACATACGTACTCACTATGTTAATATCAGTAGCGCTGAATATATTATTAAAGGTAAATTAACAAAAATATCAATAAGATTTTAAGATTTTATTAGCTAATTTTTTTTTTTACATCGATTTCTGTGATGGTCCCTCAGCGCTGTCAATGGGTTTTTCCCGTCTCTGACTTATTTATATAATAGCTGATATTTGCTACTTTGTCTGCGTCGTTTAAGATTTTTTTATTTTCGAACTGACTACGCTATTGATCTAGCAAGGTCTTAACAGCTTCACCGGACTACTAAGGCGAGCGCTTAAGGCACTCAGCCGATTTTAATTGACAACTAGCTCAAGGGTGTACGGCAGACCTCGGCTTGGGCTGTTGCCTGATACATGCAATTCGCGACCTATCTGAGCTAACCTAAACTAAACTAACTATTCATACATATATGAGTTGTTGAAACATATATGTGTACCAGGCATACATACCTCAACAACTCTTATATATATTTCGTATCGAGGTCGTTTAAGATATCGTGATAACTGATAAGGGAAAAAATAAAATGTAATTTATAGAAATAACACAAACTCATCTATTACCGAGTTATTAGATATAAAACGTCATTTAATTCTGACAGTTGTTTACAATCGCCGCCATATTGTATTTGCAGTGACATTTATGTTAAATAAAATCCCGTTAAAACTTTTTCAAATACACACATACAATTAATATTCTTGTTAGGGTTATTCAAATAGATGTAAATGATAGAAATGACGTAAAGTACTCTAACAGCGAGTTCTCAGATACGAAATGTCATTTGAGTTTGACAATTGAGTAAAATCGACGCCATGTTGTATTTTCTGTGACATTAATAAATTTTGCATTGATACCTTTTCAAATGTTATATTTAAAACCCTTTAAACAAAACATAATACAGTGTCTAAATACTAGTTTATATTAGGTACATATGTAGTGCAAACTTACCCTTCTACCAAAATATCTACTTCTATTGAATAATATTTAAATATTTTAAATAACTAAAATAATATACTGGAAAGGTCTTACTTTATGTAGGCTTGCCGGAGGAAAACAAAAAATCCAAGAAACAAAATGTTGACTATAGCTAACTCCAGGGTGTCGGTTTTTCGTGACGGTGTGCGCGCGCATCATAAAAATTTACTCTCATCATTTTTCCCTAACGCGCCAAAAGAAGTATAACTTCAAAAACTCATTTTTATCTACCAAATAATTTTTACGTTTACTAATTACTTTTATAATTACTTTTATCATTTTATTTATATAGATATAAAATACTCTGGTTTTCGTGTGAGAATGAGATGCATTTACTTACCTACACTTCTCTCATACTTAACTGGCGTCTTCATTCAAATTACAAAAACTTTTGATAGATTTAACCGATTCTAATGACATAGAGACGAAATGTTACCTAGTTTAGAATATTATCCGATACGAAATATATATAATGGTTGTTGAGGTATGTATGCTTGGTACACATATATGTTTCAACAACTCATATATGTATGAATAGTTAGTTTAGCTTAGGTTAGCTCAGATAGGTCGCGAATTGCATGTATCAGGCAACAGCCAGAGCCGAGGTGTGCCGCGCACGAGCTAGTTATCAAAATATAATCGGCTGAGTGCCTTAAGCGCTCGCCTTAGTAGTCCGGTGAAGCTGTTAAGACCTTGCTAGATCAATAGCGTAGTCAGTTCGAAAAAAAAAAAAGTTACCGGAGGATGTGCTTTATCATTGAGGTTTTTTTATAAATCTACTACTTTCGCAGTGATGTTTGCACAAAGAAACAGGCATACGCTTCTAAAAATGATTGGAATGTATTCTACTACTTATATTTAGTCACCATTTTTTTTTTCACAAAAATCTGAAAAGTACAGACTCGATTAATTGACATTCTTATTATACAATAGAAAAAGAATCAAAATTAATCGGTTCTGGTAGCATCTCTTGGGACTTTTATTACAAAGCCTCCAACATCAGGGTGCAAGTTGAAAGCACTTTTTGTGTCCCTGGTAAATCAATTCCGAGAAGGACAGGTAACTTTGTGAGGGCATCTCAAAGTACGATACCGAAGCCGTTCATTGTGAGAGAGCGTAGCGAATTTAAAATTCAATTTATTGGAACACAGATACATTCCAGACGTCTCATAAATTAAAATTTACTGTCCTGAGCGTTCATTAAATTACCATTTTTTTGCATTAAATCTTACAAATAATACTTCTTTTATGAAATGAAATAAATGAATTTGACAGTCGTGAATGAGGCGGATGAATATATCGATGTTTCTTAAAAACTATGCAACAGATTTTAACACGGTTACCACTGGAATTTAAAGAATTGCTTCGAGAAGATATGTATATAATTCTTACATTATTATTCTATACATAGAAAGTAGAGAAAATTCGATATGTTACAATCAAGTCGTAAAAATATTTTTTTTAAATGCTTATGAGATACCTACATCAAAATAATGTATCATTTAACTGTATATCTTACTAGGCATACCTACAGTAAAATCCTAGACGGTATATGTATTTTTGATAAGTCAAAGTAATTATACTAATTTTTGAAATACTATTAAGAAAAATAGGTTAACTTCAAAGCTATTGTGACCAATATAGGATAAATCTTTATCCGATAGAATATGGTGATTATCTTGAGAGTTTAATGTAGATTAAGAGTGCCCTTTACAGCTTATAATTTAAATGATTATTTTAGAAAAAAAATACGTGTGTGTATCAGTGTACACACGTAAGAAGTGAAACTTCTTTATGACATCGTTTTTCGAAAAATGATCTACTGTATTTACAACTTTACAGAAATTGATCAAATAAAGCTAAATTAGGTAAAGTTTAAGCAAAAGGCTTTTATTATTATAAACATGGATACAAATAAGTCATTTCTTTTACCTTATTGTTACTAAGATTTAAATAGCATTTCATCAATTATATTTCAT
>MU162958.1:9945-21070 GCA_015888305.1 Antheraea pernyi
CAGTAATAGTCTACTAGAAGACTGGTTGCCAAAAATGGAATGGAAGAAGAACTTGTAATACTATTAACTACTCGACAATGGCAGTAATAATCTAAAAGATTGGTTGCCAAAAACTTCAATATTCTTAAACTACACAAGATGATGACCGTGTTAGAATTTCTCAGAGATTTTCGTTTGGGATCTCAGACTCCATGCTTTGTCGTCCCACTTGTGAATGACAACCGAACTATATTACGTAAAATATCACCAATAATACAAAACTTAGAGCCAAATAACACAAGATTATTAATAAAATATAAAATCCACTACATGACTGACTAAGATCGTGCCAAAAACTCTCGTACATGAATATTTTGTGGTTATAGATAGTTTTTTTTTCAAAGGTCAAATGGTATACTAATAATTGGGGTATAAGGGGTGTCGAATAATATCAAAGACACTCCAGCCAACCTCACCTGCACGTGGTGCACCCTGCTGAATAACGAACGAGGCAATGGTGAAAGCAGGGTGGTAGGGTTCTACAGCCTGACTGGGTCGCAACCGCAACCACCATGTATATGGCGAAAAAGCCCGTCATAGTGATTCGCTTCTGCGGGTCGCGTTTCGGGATCAGCCTGTGCATATCCAGCATTTCGCAGGCCGGCATGACAGCGGCGACCGGCGATGGATAGTGTGTCACTTGGTGGTAGCCATTGTTTTTGGATTGTACTGTGCTTACCATCAGGCACAGTGCAGTCATTTTGCCGTACTACAATAAAAAATAAATAAAAAAAATAATGACAATTATCTTACAAAGAAAAGTTGTAACCACACTATTTTAACTTATGGCGTTTATTGTACATTAATTCCACTGCGAAGTAATATGAGGACTCTGTCTGGTTTCTGTTGGCAACTGGAATTTCATCTCCAAGTCACATTCCACTAATAATTAAACTCTCGTTGTCAGATATAAAGTTGAAAATACTATGGCAAAGAGGAGTGTAAAGGGTTAATACTAAAATTTACACAGAAAATATTTAATATCGTCTATTCCGAGTCACGTACGACCGTGGTGGAGGGGTGAAACGGTTTATATGGTTCGAACCGGTTTCCTGCGGTCATTGTTTGACAGATTTTCATATTGGGATTAAAAAGTAAGTGACCATTGAATTTTAATTAACATGTTCCCTTTTATTATGGTAGGTAGGTGAAGTTATAACGCGGTGAATGCTAGGCGCTATCCTGTGTCGTCCCGTTATATTGGTAGATGCTACGTTGGATTTTAGTGAGTAGGGGTAACCTGTCACATAATCCTTTAGCTTCCCAATGACTTCCTTAAAACCAATAACTTTTTTTAGGCAATAGTGCTAGGTTTTATAACAAAGTCCAAAAACACATCGCCGATTTGCCGGATAGTGAGTTCAAGCATCACCTTCCGCTTGGCTTTAATGTTTGGAGGCTATTATTATTGGGTTGATCAATATATAAACGATGATAGGGTCTGGAAATGAAACCCCTCTCTGCGTATTCACGAAAACGAACATAGCTATGTATGTTTAAAAAATGTGTATCATGAAAGATAAGCCGGATCGAGTTTCTTGTCGGTCCTTTTCAATGGCTGGGTTGTTTTTCCGAACCGCTTTGGCATTGACGTTCATAAGCGCCTCTCAGGGCCTAAGCTGAATAAATTGTTTTTGATTTGATTCTCCAAATTGTTGATAGGTTTCCTCGTTAATGACTAGCTGATAGGAAGATGCTATTATGGTTGATGGGTAGCATAGTTTTATCCAAGAATGACGGCTACCATCGGGAAATCTCCATTTTATTTTGGTTGCTGTGTCTGAGTCAGAAACGGGATAATCTAGAAATGAGTCACTATGACTGCTTTATCACTCTAATGTTCGCGACTTTACTGGGTACAGATTTTACCACAAATCGTGACTTCAGTTACTTATCTTCTTATATAAATCAGATGATAAAGTCTTACCGTTGTGCGTACATCACACACAAACGACTAGATATTTTTTTTCTATAATTTTGTTATTTTTAGTTCTTAGACACTTCGATCTTGTTTATCACGATACTTACTGTTCTATACATATATATAACTAGCAGGCCCGGCAGACGTTGTCCCACCCTGATTATAAACAAATCCTTGACAAATTATATACTAAATCGTTACTCATCAATCTCTCTATCCACCGGTGAAAACCGAATGACAATCCGTTCGTTAGTTTTTGAGTTTATCGCGAACAGACAGACAGACAGACGCGGTAGGGGACTTTGTTTTACACCATGTAATGATGATAAAAGGGTAAAGAGACGAAATCTGAGTATTAAATATATTATTAGTGGATACTCCACGTGGTTTTAGAATAAATGATAACGGTTTTAGAATTACTGTCAGTTTGGTTGTCGTTTGTACAGGCATCATGCGAAAAGTAATGGATGGATTTTGACGATATTTGGTATGATAATAGTTTATACATTGGTTATATTTTACATATATATGTATTATGTACATTAGTATACATGTATATATTACTCATAATAAAACACTAAAGAGGCGAAAATAGTACATTAAATATATTTGAGACAAATAATTTCAATAATACACAAAGAGTTAAATACAGTAAAGTCTCACTAAACCGGCACTTTGAAAACCAGAGTGTGTCAGATTATCGGAATATTCGGATTATTGGATTGTATAGAGAAACTGTGTAGAATTTTTGGAGGTTATACTGATATCGGTGCGAAAGCATGGGGCGAAAGTAGATAAACTAAATATAAGAGTTGTTAAGGTACTTGGTACACATATATGTTTCAACAACTCATATATGTATGAATAACTAGTTTAGCTTAGGTTAGCTCATGGGTCGGGGGGCCCATCTTCCTATTGCGCAGGTCCGGCGGACGGAGGAGGCTGCCGGTGTGTACCCGGCTGTCTCCTAACAGGACGAGGTCCGGCGGCAACAATATCGCTGCTGGGCCAACCGCTGGGGCGGCACGATGAAGTCTATAGAGATCTCGTGCCGCCCCAACTTAGCGGTAGACGTACACCGTGAGGTTTTAGTCCGTGCGAGACGGACATAACCCACCCTCTCCCCCGGGAGGGTTGTGTATCCATAAGGGATTTCCCCCCGTAAAAAAAAAAAAAGGTTAGCTCAGATAGGTCGCGAACTTTTTTTATTTTAAGTGGGAAAATCCCTTATGGATACGCCACACCCTCGGGGGAGAGAGTAGGTTATGTCCGACTCGCACGGACTAAAACCCCACGGTGTACCGACAGACAGTTTTGTGGGGGTGGCAAGGGATCGAACAAGCTAATCAACCTTGTAGAGCGGCGCTCACGGTCCGCCCGGCGGAAGGTGACCGCCGGGCTCCTACCTATAGAGGGACAGACCGGGTACACACCAGCTGCCCCCCCTCGTCCGTCGGACCTGTGCAATGAGGAGATGGGCCCCCGGCCCATCCCCTCAGGTCCGACTACGGTGGCGGGAGTTGTTGAGGTATGTATGCTTGGTACACATATATGTTTCAATAACTCATATATGTATGAATAGTTAGCTTAACTTAGGTTAGCTTACATAGGTCGCGAATTGCATGTATCAGGCAACAGCCAAAGCCGAGGTGTGCCGCGCACCCTTGAGCTAGTTGTCAAAATAAAATCGGCTGAGTGCCTTAAGCGCTCGCCTTAGTAGTCCGGTGAAGCTGTTAAGACCTTGCTAGGTCAATAGCATAGTCAGTTCGAAAAAAATAAAAGAAAGTAGATAAGTGTGAGGGAAGCATGAGCGTAGGGTGCCGGATTATTGGACGTATCGGACTACTGAAGTGCCGGACTAGTACTACTGTAATTATGTATTTAGTCATATCGGTTACTGAATAGAGTATACTTTAATTGATGGTAAATAATATGCAGTTTAAATACAGCGGCGGTCGCTTGGAGATGAGAATTTTGCAATGGTAACCGTGCTATTACAACTACGTTACGTTTCAAATACGTCTCCATACTAACGCAAGAAATTTAACAGACGAGCTTTTGCCAGCGGTTTCATTTGTGCTAATGTAGTTCTAGCTAGTCTCTCGGGAATTATGCTTTTTTGTCGTACATAAAATTTGATTTGATCGGTTAATTCTTTAAGTTGTGAAAGCGTAACAAGTAAACACATTCGGATTTATTATATTAGTTAGTATAAAAAAACAGTATACCAAGAGTAATTTTACTACATGAAACTTTTATTCGAAAGCTAAATTTAAATATAGAGTTTCGACTCACGTAAATAGAAAATATGTAAGCAATTTTCTCCTAGTACGATCTAATGCAATCCCAGTATACGGTAATGAACTTTATAAGAAGACTATGTGATACGCGCAACTTCGTCTGCATTGTTTATTTTAACAACAATATATTTTATGTACAGTGGAAAACCCCGAAAAAATCTACCTACTTTTTTTGTAATCAATAACTTTACCCATTAACCCATTAACTTTATTGTGGAATTAAGATATTGTACTATTTCATTAGATTTTATTTCATTTGTAGGTGGTAGAGACACGCTGAAGCTATTACTGGTGTAGTTAGTGGTAATGCTGATAACGTTTTTTGTATTAAAAAGTACTACGTAGTTAGCCACAACCCCCACTCGAGTCAGTCGTTGTAGAGCCTCCGTCGCTAACCCATGTCTACTTTTACAGAGCAATAAATCTTGATTATTAGTGTATATTTTGGAGTATTATTTTCTCCACCCTATACTCGCACATCAGGGATACGAGAAAACATAAAAACCCCCTACACACTAAACTGGTTCCAGTATAAGTGGGTCGGCCCGTCCGGGGTACTACCACGACACCCATAGAAACACCGAGGTGGCTTAACAGTGCTCGCATTGTTGCGTTTCGTTCGGTCAGTGAGAGGGCCGGAGGCCACCTCTCCTCCCTTCTCCTCTCCCCCACCCCCCTTCCTCCCAAACACAGGCTGGAAACGCAATTGCGACTCCCTCGGTGTTGTTAGTGTCTATGGACGGTGGTATCGATGGTAATCATCAGGTTCGTTTGCCTCCTATGACATAAAAAAAAAACCAAATGTCTAGAAATGAAACTATAACATATTTGTTCTCGTACTTAACTCGCGTCATCATTCAAATTATAATATATCTTGATAGATTGAACCAATTTTAATAAAACAAGGACTAAATGTTACTCGACAATATAATTTGCGATTTGCTTCGTGACGTTTTATTATATAGTTTACCAGTGATGTATACACAAAAAACAGACAGACGGACACTTTTAGAAATGATTGACATCTATTTAATTACACTTTCTTAGTCACCTGCAAGATACACGGGTTGCGACGATATAAATACTTGAAATAATTTAGACCAAAATCTGAAAAGTACAGACACGTAACATTTCCAATCTTATTATATATATATAATATAGCGGAGGTGGGTATTTCTTCTTGGATTTTTTTTTATTTTGTTCGTTTCAACGTAATCATCTATCTATTGAACTACGGTTTATTTAAAAAACTAAGGTCGTTTAGCATTTAATAGCCTATTTATTAAAGAACCCTTTTTTTCTTTCGAACTGACTACGCTATTGACCTAGCAAGGTCTTAACAGCTTCACCGGACTGCAAAGGCAAGCGCTTAAGGTACTCAGCCGATTTTATTTTGAGAACTAGCTCAAGTTTGCGCGCCACACCTCGGCTTGGGCTGTTGCCTGATTCATGCAATTCGCGACCTATCTGAGCTAACCTAAGCTTAGCTACATATTCATATTTATATGAGTTATTGAAACATATGTGTACCAAACATACATACCTCAACAACTCTTATATATATTTCGTATCGGATAATTTTCTAAACTATTTCAGTTTGATAAGGGAAAAAATAAAAACTTTACCTCAACAGCTCTTATGTGTATTTTGTAGAGAAGATTATAGATTTCCTTACATTAAGCTACGATTCTTAAGAAAGAAGATGTAACCATTCAAAATATAGTTTGATTATAAGCTAAACAAGAAATCCGTAATATACCAAGAGCTATACAACGACAACCGAACCGAATAAGAGCTGAATTGTGAATGCCTATGTCAGGCGTGTAGTTCGTTCCATACACGACAATCAAAATAAATTTCTTGAATCGTGCCTAAATGAGTTGACAGTGCTTCTAAAACCTGCTTATTTAATCGCAAGCGGAATTAGTAATTAAATATAGTGTAGTAATAGTTAATTAATACGAAATATATAACTTGAGAGGAATGAAATAATTTGCTTTGTAGCAAAGTTGTTTGCTTGACAATATTTAATGAGAGCATTGTTCTGAAACATTTTCCGCTGTCGACGATTTTAATTCAGGAATCGAGAACAATAGTTGGCATTGTGAATTTTCATTAAAAATATTCAAAGGCGGAGTAGTAAATGAAAATAGGTATGGTTGCATTTTATGTCTATTAATTTTGCTACTACTATTATGTCTATTTGTATTTTTCCTATTCAAGTATAATTTTTTTATAATAGCACTACCTTCGTCCCCGTGGAATAGGTACTTTGGAGTAAAACTAACACGCAGCGGAAGCTCTCGAACGGAAAAAAACGATTTTGTAACATTCTTCATTGGTACTCCGCTCCTATTGGTCTTAGCGTAATGATATATAGCTCGCTAAATGATCTCTATCTAACACTGAAAGAATTTTTCAAGTCGGACTATTAGTTCCCGAGATTAGCGCGTTCAACCAAACAAAGTCGATCGATTTTGATGAAATTTTGTGTGCGTGTTCGAGTGGATCCGGGAATGGTTTAGATTCACAATTGGACCCGGTAGGTGGCGTTGCAGTTGGCTTTTAGGATTTTTTTTTATTATCAAAGCAGGCCAACGTTTGTCCTGCTAATCTTTATATATAAATTTCTTCTGTACGTGTGTATGTCACTGAACTCCTCCTAAACGGCTGGACCGATTTTGATGAAATTTTGTGTGCGTGTTCCAGTGGAGCTGGGAATGGTTTAGATTCACAATTGGACCCGATAGGTGGCGCTGTGGTTGACTTTTAGGATTTTTTTATTATCAAGGAAGGACAACCTCTGCCGCGCCCGTATATATATAGAATATATATAATATATAGTATATGTATAGAAGAAGAAAAAGAAGATAGATGTATTACTTTGCCATGATTTAAAGCGTAACATAAGTGGCATAAACAATAAACTATATAAGACGTTCGTGAATAAAATATACATAAAAGTGAAAAAAAACCTTAAAGATTTGGACCCACCTGCCGCTGCTGTTGAATTTTAGATTTTTTTTATTATCAATGCAGGACGACATCCAGCTTTCCTGCTAGTATAGTATAAATGAGAAAGTCATACCATTGTGCCTGGTAGCCTAGTATAATACAATCTAAAGACAACGTTTACCACAGAGACATCAGCAATCTATCGCTGGTTGCCTCAATCATTCTAGCTTTGCAGACTCTGAGCTACTGAGAGAATTAAGAGATAATGGATATAGAATAGAGACATGTATTTTATATGAAATATACAACATAATAAAGTACAAAATATAGTATAGAAATCTCTACCACACCATTTGGTTAAAGAATATATAGCGGCTGATTCCGTAATGTGACCTACTTCATCGTACCACGGTAGCAAATGATATACCTGGTCTGTGGTGATTGCGATACTAAAGTGTGTACATATGTTATACTTTTTGGAAAGTTTTTAAGTTTCCTATGATTAGATTAAACAACTATATCCATAATATACTACTTATTATTAATAGTTATATTATCATCATCATCATATATATTAATACGTGAAGCCTAAACTTTATATCCCTTTTTAACGGAATTGCGCGAACGGATATTTATCCAATTAAAAAATCAATAAACTATGATCGAATGTCGACCACTGGGCGCTAGTGGGCGTAGTATACCGAAATGAACTCAAGACAAACTTAGTGATGTTTACAAGTATTTACATACTTTCTCTTCATACTATTCAGATTATTATTTTATTAATTCTAAATACTATAATCTATACTAATATTATAAAGAGTTAAAATTTGTGAATTTGTGACGTTGTAGGAGGATCTCAGGAACTGCTGGTCCGATTTGAAAAATTAATTCAGTGTTATATAGCTCATTTATCGACGAACGTTATAGGCTATATATCATCACTCTAAGAACAATAAGAGCGGAACACCGATGAAGAATGTTTCAAAATCGGGTTTGTTTTTTCCTCTTGAGAGCTTCCGCTGCGTGTTAACGTTAGCTCAAAGTAGGTATTCCACGCGAACGAAGTCGCGGACAGAGGCTCGTAATATTATAAAGACGTAAAGTTTGAAGTTGTAGGGGGTATCATCTGGATCTACTAAACTGATTTTGAAAATTCTTTTACCATTAGAAAGCCACGTTATCTGTGAGTGTCATAGGCTATATATTATATAGAAAAATGAAAAGACTTTTTTATGGCAGTCGGATTTGCAAAGTAAGTCGGAGAAAAAACGGTCGAACGAAAACGTTTCTTACGAACGCTAAAACTATAACCCTGTTTTTGGCAGTCGGGAAATAAATCAGAGCACTCAATACTAACCGAATCACACTCATAGTTTCATCAAAAGTAAAACTGTTTACCGTCCAACGAAGTGGGCACGGGTCAGTTAGTATTATATATTTTTAGAGTGAAAGAGGAAAACGTGTGATGTTGATCCTACTTAGTTGGTATAGAGGTAAGCAGGAAAATCAAGGGATTGGAAAGGGGATGTTTAGGTTAGCGTAGGCCGGAGGGGACATCAGGGTGGCTGATGCAGTGGAGGAGTAAACCTCGATAAAAAGTCATCGGTATCCTTTGATCTTTATGTATAGCAGCGTTTACTGCCTTTAGGATGAAATTTGAAGCCAACAGAGCATTCAGGAACAGGAAACTCGTGTTTTAAGAGATTGTTCGATGAAATAAGTGACTCATTGTTCAATATCCCTAGAGTATTTCACAGCTCATATTTTTTATACAACTTTGTTTAATATTTGATAGTTCTGTATGCAAAAAAATAGACTTAACTAAAATCCAGTTTAACAACAATACTTATATCTTCAATTAATGTATAAAATTACGTAGCAACAAATATGGAAAGTGGTGGAAGAATGCCTTAGTTAAGTATACACAGCTGTTTTTTTAAATATAATAGGAGGAAAACGAACAGCTGGGTCACCTGATGTTAAGTAATCACCACCGTCCATATACACTTGCAACACCAGGGGAGTCACAAGTGCATTGCCGACCTGTGTTTGAGGGGAGGGGGAGAAAGGGAAGGGGAAAGGGGTGGGAGGCGGGCCTCCGGCACTCTCACTGACCTAACGAAACGCAACAATGCAAGCACTGTTATTTCATCTCGGTGTTTCTATGAGAGGGTGATACTACACCGGGCGAACCGACCCATTCATCCTGAAACCAGTAATAGATTCAGTGTGGCTCTACCACCTACCATATTATTAAAATTTATATATTTCATCTCAAAATATTACCTGACAGCGTGGTGTCGCTCGACTTATAATTTTATTTAGACACAGAGAAAATAGACTAGGCTTATGGTATTGGATAGCTCAAAAAAATATAAGATTTTAGTTCTCACCACTTCCGATTGGATCGTGCAGAGAACCTACGAGCATGCCCCTATACATTATGACATAGCTAAATAAGCTGTCTTGTTAGGTTAGGTAGTATACATAAAAATACATTTTTATTTGTTCCTGAAGATTCCTTCTATTGTAACAAGAAATATTATTATTAAAGGTAGAATTAATAAAAATCCTTCTACTGGCAGTTTATCGAAATAGTCGTCGAACTTGTTTCGGTTCGAAGGATAACATTTCTTAACGACGATCCGCTTGACTGGTTACCTCATTTACCTTTGTTTTTTTCTTTAAATAATGTCAGAGCATTTTTCCGATTATTTTTAACTACGTTGTTATTTTCTGCAAACTAATTTGCATTACCAAAAATTAATAAGCAATGAATTAATTTCGTTATATATTTTTTATCTGAAATAGTTTCAATACTGGTACTAGCATTTCTATATTGCAGACTCGTCATTTTTACCGAAAGGCTATGAAGGCCTGTAAAGCTTATGCTGGTAAACAAATATTACATCGATTTTCTTGTATTAAGACTGGAAAAAAACTTACATGCCATTTAACACAAATAATAGAAAAAACTTACTCAAGGTCGTGTGGTCTAGACGCATTTATTCTATTCAGATCATAAAATTCCATGAGATAATGTAACTCTATGAAATATGCTATGAATCATAGTACGTGTCAAAATAGAGCCAATTTTTGAGAAGATATTAAATTATCTTTATTTATTAATAAACTATCAATTTGGCATATTTGTTGGTATTGGTAATCTAGATATTCAGTACCTGTTTTAGTTGCAAATACTACAAAATCAATTTACGACATTTTTCAGTCGTTCCCGGTTGTTACGGCAATACTAACTGGTGACCTTCTCATTTTAACAAGGATGATAACATCACAAATAACATGCTTACCGATTTGTTATTTTTGATTTTTATAACGTATTTTAATAACTTCAAAAACCTTTGAACAAAGTGTCGACAGGGATGAAAACAAAGAAGTGAAGGTCAATTGTCAGAACCACCATTAATAAATAATACATTTATGAATAAATTTCACTCAGTCACTATAATTCTTATATATAAATAATATGCTTACCGATTTGTTATTTTTGATTTTTATAACGTATTTTAATAACTTCAAAAACCTTTGAACAAAATGTCGACAGAGATGAAATCAAAGAAGTGAAGGTCAATTGTCAGACGAATTTTCACTTTTACAGAAAAAGATTTGTTAAAGGCATTCTAAGATCATATGCCCAATAATTAAATACTATTTTAGTGAAGTTGAAAATTTATTTAAAATCGATGACCGAATTTACCATTTATGATTTCAGTCAAAACAATTAGTAGATGTTATTTTATCTGATCTAGAAACTGCAGAAGAATATAGCCGTCGATGGGCCGCTTTAAACACTGAATATGAAAATATATCATGATCCTTATCGAAACTAGATAAGATAGTGACAGATAACAGAGCTACGAACGTACTTACATAACTACATGCAAAC
>MU162961.1:0-19152 GCA_015888305.1 Antheraea pernyi
TTAAACATTATTATTGATTTTGTCAAGCTGTTGGTCCCCTTGTTAGAACGTTCTAGGGCAGGGGTTCCCAAACTGATGCCCTGGTGCGCCGTACAAAGTAAACAGGGGCTCCGTGAGGCACTTCTCTTAACCTTGCTCCGGTAGCTTAGCTTTTTTTTTATATCATAGGTGGCAAACGAACAGGTGGGTCACCTGATGTTAAGTGAACACCACCGTCCATGGACACTAACAACACCAGAGGGGTCGCCAGTGCGTTGCCACCCTTTAGAGGGAAGGGTTAAAGGAGGGAGAGGGAGAGGAGAGAGGGGAGGGAAGATGGGCCTCCGGCGCTCTCACTGACCGAACGAAACGCAACAATGCAAGCACTGTTACTTCACGTCGGTTTTCTATGAGAGGGTGGTACTACCCCGGACGAGCCGACCCATTCATGCTGAAACCAGTAATAGCTTCACCGTGGCTCTACCACCATAACAAATAGCTTATACCAAATAGCAAATACCATAACATAGCTTAGTTGGTCGTAGGTAGAGCGTAAACCATTAAATTCCCACCACACACAAATATATGTTGTGGATATTTTAATATATTTGCATATCTAAATAACCTATCTATTTTGATTAGCTAGTTTAGGATAGGGCGCCATACTTAACATTACCGAATTTGTAATGGGCCCACAAGCTGAAAAAGTTTGGGAACCCCTGTTCTAGGGAGTTTTCGTGCCATCTTCAGTTAACGTCCCGCGTTATTATTTTCCATTCACTTGCGCATAATTGCCAAGCTATATTATGTATCACGCCACCAATATAAGATGAAATATCGCAAGAATATAAATTGAAAATAAAATCATCTAACAGATTAAAGTTCCACCAAAAACTCTTATTTGGTTCTTTGTAATACTGTACGTGCGCATCACTTGTATTCGGCATACCTTATTATGTTTGCTTTCGTACCGCCAAATATATTTATTAATTGACCATTGTATTATTATATATTGTATTCGCTGTCTTCAAAAATCATAAAGAGACTTATAACTCAAAACAAATTTTTAATTCTTAATGCCTTGTTAGGTGGACGAATCCGAGCTCCAAGATGAACCTCTACAGCTTCGCCTCATGGATCATGACACTTATTCAGCCAATGATGCGATCGGCAAGGTTGTCATCAGTTTGGCGCCGCTGCTGGCGCGTGAAGCCAACGAGCCCAAAAGCACTACCGCACCGCATGGCGGTATGTTATAGCTACTGAATGATTTGTTTATTAATTATATATAATACTTAGATGATACGTTTTTCTTGTCTGGAAATATCTGTGTTGTGAAGGTTATTGGTAATATCAATGAAAATACAAGGAACGTTATTGGTTCATGCATTTATGTATCTATAGACTAATACAATTACAACTGTAGCTCTACAATTATGTAACCTGTAAGATAAGTCAAAGGTTCGAGTGGTTTGACCGCCGACATATTAATTCGATGTCGTCAGATTCGAAATCAGACGTGTATCAACTGATTTTTTTTTAATTTGTGTACACTTACTCATATAAATCGGTAACCGTATCGGCTGACGGTGAAGTAAAATATTGTTAAGAAACGTAAACTTGAGAAAAGAGAGAGAGGAGAGGGGGGGGGGGGGGGAAAACGTAAACTTGAGAAAAGAGAGAGAGAGGAGAGGGGAGGGGAGGTGGGCCTCCGGCGCTCTCACTGACCGAATGAAACGCAATAATGCAAGCACTGTTACTTCACGTGGGTTTTCTATGAGAGGGTGGTAGTACCCCGGACGAGCCGACCCATTCATGCTGAAACCTGTAATAGTTTCAGCGTGGCTCTACCACCATTAAAAACGATACGAATACGTATGATACGAATATATACGAAAACAAAACTCAGGACTAGGATTCGGTTATGAAATCAAAACTTCATGTAACTTAAATATTAAGACTTATGTGTATCCTTCAATATATTCTGAATTTTCTAACTATAAAATGAAAAATCTAGTACTTTATGCATAACAAAGGGTCCGCTAGATGTTTAATGGTGATACAACAGTTAAGTAAAAAATAATAATGTAGTTTACCAAAAGCAAACTATTTACAGGAGCTGTAATGTCTGGTTGGATACCAGTATTCGACACGATGCACGGCATCAGAGGCGAACTGAACGTCATCGTCAAGGTGGAACTATTCTCAGACTTCAATAAGTACAAAACGTCCAGCTGTGGAATACAATTTTTCCATTGTATGTATTTTTTTAATAACATTGCTTTCAACAGGATTTCGATTTGGAAGGGGAGGCAGGCGTTGTCGCCAGAGCCGTAGGTAGGTTCTATGATGAATGGACGTTCACACCATTTATAGTAAAGTTAGAAAATAAAATATAAAATAATAAAAAAATTCAACTGCTTTTAATTTATTTATTACTTCAACGGTGGTTATCTATCGCACAAAGTTCAGTGTCAACGGAACTGATACTTAAGGGACTGGGGATGGCGATCTGAGATTGTTCAATCGAATAATCGATGTATAGACATAGATAATCGATTATTTTAATCGATATTAAACATTGTATCGATACAGTGAATCCATCCTGACACTATAAACGTGATTATGATTCGATTTTTTTATGAAGGTAAAATTAAACCACAGTAAAAAAAGCTCATACAAATCTATACATATAATAAAAATGTAACGACACGATGCACGGCATCAGAGGCGAACTGAACGTCATCGTCAAGGTGGAACTATTCTCAGACTTCAATAAGTACAAAACGTCCAGCTGTGGAATACAATTTTTCCATTGTATGTATTTTTTTAATAACATTGCTTATAAATCGATGCATATAAATTGACTTGAAATGTTGGTTGTTTGCCCGGTGTAGCCTCCGTTCTCACGACTGAGGATAAAGAGAAGCGGCTGCATAAGGAAGCTGCATAAAAAAATGTTAAGATTATGATTAAAATAATATAACACAACATTAAATTAATGTAGGTAAAACAAGTAGTTTCTAAGAAATAACAAACATTTTCACGATAATGTTAAGTATACCAGTGACTTGTAAAGTAAAGGTAGAAGAAAATATATCTATATATATATCTATTTTGATAATAATTTTATCTGAAGCCTTGAACGCTAGCGTAACGTTTTTGCAGTATTGGCAAATATTGAGAATAGGTTTTTCTTTGAAATTCTCAATAA
This sequence comes from Antheraea pernyi, assembly GCA_015888305.1. Classification (NCBI taxonomy): domain Eukaryota; kingdom Metazoa; phylum Arthropoda; class Insecta; order Lepidoptera; family Saturniidae; genus Antheraea; species Antheraea pernyi. The sequence continues at coordinate 3,194 of MU162961.1, forward strand.
ATTACGGGCTTAAAACAGCACGTTTTAAGTCCCGTGTCCTGTTGTAAAAACCTTTGAACAGGAGGGTATTTTATTAGTTTATAGGTTAAGTTTTTATGACAGTCTTACCTAATGCTGGTGGATCTTCATTGTGAAATAATATCCAAAATACTCTACATAATTTAGGTCCTGAGAAGGCGATTATGAACGTAAAAACTCTACCATCGGTTCGGAAAACATCAAGTCATCGAGAATCTCGGCCTGGTTTATCTTTTTTTTTGTATACATTTTTATTATTATATAACTACTACCAGACCCTACCAAGGGGACTTACTAAGAAATTTCTAACTTTGAGCATGGTAGCTAGCCATTTTGATGGTAAAATTATACCCTAACTACGTTAAAATCTAGATCCAAGATGTGTAGATGGAAACATTATATCTTAGTCGTCACGTTTCTAAACTATTCCAAATATTAAAACTGCATGGTATTGAACTTTGACGTCGATTTAATCCATCCTACTAGTACTTTGCAAAAAATACTTGGCCATTTGCATTCACCAATGTTGTACATAAACAACGACAGGCTCAATCATAACCTAGCTACTTCTTCCAAGGTCCAATGATACCGCCTGGATACCGAGCTACCGCTATTCACGGATTCGTAGAAGAGTTGGTTGTAAACGACGACCCGGAATACCAATGGATCGACAAAATCAGGACACCGAGAGCGTCTAATGAAGCGCGACAGGTCGCCTTCATCAAGCTTAGTAATCAGGTATTAGGTGATACAACACCAATTATTGATGGGCAAATAAAATGAGCTAATTTGATTTAATAATTATCATATTTATATTTAATAGCTTAATAACGCTTAGTGACTAATTGCTTAACATGTTTTATTTCTTTATATCCCTTAACAGCTTTACGGTTTTTAACTATTGCTTGGTCTGTGACAATCGGCGAAGATAACTATAGCTGACATATATTACTATAGGCAAGTCTCGTTGCACACGTTGCGTTGATTTTAGAGTTTACATCTTCGTTTTCCCTATACATGGCTGGCTATGTATTACGTATGATTTTTGTTTCTGTATCTGGTTGTTAAATATTTGCATGCAAACTGCAAACTGGCAGAAAAATTACGGATTTTTATAGAAAATTTCATCCCCATATCTGCACGGTAAAAAGGGTTGAGTTTACACAAAATCTATCCCTAGCAACTCGGTATGTAAATTTTCACAGCCCTGATCCCAGTAAATTGGGGTTGTGCGTCAATATGCCAGCCAGTTAGTCCGTTATTATTTTATACCTATAAATTAACTGTTTAATCACTATAATACAAGTTAAACTTAATTTGGATATTAATGTCCTTATGTGATACTATAACCATGTATTTTTTATCTTCGTAGGCTTCAGCATTTGATCATAATTTTATCTGATGTTAAATAACGATGTGGTTTAATGTATCAAAAACCCTAAAGAAGAACTGGCTCTGCAACTGTCAGAACACATCTGTGAATGCTTGGTGGCATTAAATTTCAATTTGGAGGTTGATGTTAGCCAGCTTAGTCTGGAAAAAGCACTACCCACCACTATGCTTTGGTTTCATCAATATGTTTCCCTTCAACAAAAGGTCTGACTCAGTGGATGGATTTATATGGGCGTTCAATAACTTTATATTTACTACTGGGCTACCATCTATATATAAATCGGTAGTGGGAAAATAGTTAAGAACATTTCCCTCCTCTGTTTCTCAGCCAATCTTCTTAATTCTTTTTTTATTTAGTAGCTTTTGACGAGCTTTAATGTTATGAAAAAAATTAGAACTTTTTTCTCTATATTCGAAGTTCAACCCCTGGACGAGCACTCATGTATATTATTATAACGTGCTACTTATTTGTAATTTGCCGTTAATAGATTCGAGCTTGCCTGGATTGATTGAGATTTGCATCTACTGCAAAGGGGCTAGAAAACTTGTTGACATATGTTTTACCTTCTTAAAATAAATTATGAGATCGATTTTTGGATAATCGACACCTAGACCTGAATTTCGTTTTTTGTTTTTCGAAGAATCGCCATCTCTATCGGAGAATGCACTTTTGGCGTTACAGAGAGTTGTCGTTAATTCAAGGGAAAACAAATTAAGACATTATTTTATTATTCTCCTTCTTAGAGTTTTTAGTACATCAGTCGAGGTAAAACCGTGCTAGATAGTAAAGCAACAAAACAAACAAAATAACCCACACAGCTCCAGTTCTTACTAATATTGGTGGCGATTTAGTTGGTACAGAACGGCATGTTTGAACTGACACTTAAGGGCCTGGGGATGGCGATCAGAGATCGATTAATCGAAGAATCGATGTATAGACCTAGAAAATCGATTATTTTAATCGATATTTAACATTGTATCGATACAGTGAATCGAGCCTGACACTATAAACGTGATTGTGATTCAATTTTGTTATGTAGGTAGAAATGAAACTATACAGTAATTTATAATTTTTAAAAAAAGCTCATACAAATATAATATAAATTAAGAGATCGATTTTTGGATAATCGACATCTAGACCTGAATCGTAGAATCCACTTTTGGCGTTATAGAGATTTGTCTTGAATTTAAGTGAAAACAAATTAAGACATTATTTCTCCCAGTCTATTCTAGTCTTTTATAAAATTAACCTACATCTTATATGTTCTCGACTGTTACATTATAAGTAAAAAGCTATAGACACGATACCTACATGATATTTCGACAAAAAAAAAAGCCACGATAACGCACACATACGTAAAGTAATATTGTAACACCACGCTATCTTAAAGTTACTTAGTCGTATTCAGATAAAAATTAGATTTAATGCTGACAACAATTTCTCCCAGTTTATTCTAGTCTTTTATAAAATTAACCTACATCTTATATGTTCTCGACTATTACATTATAAGTAAAAAGCTGTAGACACGATACCTACATGATATTTTGTCAAAAAAATGCCTCGATAACGCACACATACGTAAAGTAATATTGTAACACCACGCTATCTTAGAAAAATGTGGAAGTAAGATGGCATATTTTCAATATCGGTGGTGAGAAAGAAATAGTTATATGTTGCTTAGATACGGGCGGATTGACGAGGCAGCCGTTAAAAATAAGCTAGTTAGCCATGTTTTAGCAAGGCACTGTCGAAGCCCTTATGACGTACTCTTTTTAGTTACAATGCCATTGGGTCTCGAATAACCATACACTATAGACAGCACAGTGCAGTTTTTAGTCAAGTTCACGGAATTTTACTAAGATAACTTTATGGTTAAATTGATAGTGCGTTGTAAATTGTAAAACAAATATTTACATTTATTGTCTTGGCAAAACGATTGCCAAGAAATCCGAATCCGTGACGTTCAAGTCCGATACGTTTAAGACGAATATAGATTTGATGGCTTCCTTTGCAGGAACTGCTGTGAGCATAACACCTTTGCCGACTCACAGTCTGCAAACCAATATGCCTCCATGTACGCAACAGTGAGTAGACAAGTTAATAATAATAAACAAAAAAATAGAATTAAAAACAACAACAGTCTTTTCAATTTATTTTAATAAAAATATTAAGTTATATTTGAGATTACAAAACATTTAATTACATAATCTTTACAACTGCCATCAATTAAAATACTTGTTTTTTATTATAGTTGCAACTTCAATCTATGGATTTTTTAATGTTCTATTCGGATATGTGTGTTTACCATTTTATTAAATTAAATTTATCTTTCTTTGCTCAGGCACATCTCTGAAACGACTGAACCAATTGTGTTAAAGATGTTTACATGCTGATAACGACATTTTCGGCCTTAGGGTATTAGCTGGCCTATATATCATTAAGCTTTTCATTACCTAGCGAACAGTATTGATAAAGTTTTAAAGTTGTATATTGTAATTTGACATTAATTAACATGATTCATAGCAGTAACTTAGTAATGAGAAAATGGCATTTAATTACTTAATTAATTAATCTGGATGAAACAAGTAGTTCCTTTCAAACAACACTGTCATTCTCACGAGAAGAAGCCGCATGTATCAACTAGTATAGATTGATATAAATGCAATAATATTTGATCCTGGCGAGGAAGTAGTGTAATCAGGTGATATGGTATTATTTATTGCATTTCGGTATCAGAATTCACTTCTAAATATACTGTTAAGTGTAAGGGCTATCGCGCGCTTATATCACGGCTTTATTTTAAAGCACTCTTTGAGTAAAATATAGGGGATATGTTGTAATATTGGGTAAAAGAACTTATATAAATCAATTTTAATAATGTCTTTAGAATGGCGTGACAAACTTAAATAATCTATTAGCTTTATACAAATAAATAAGATATATATAAATAGCCATACTTAAAACCACTAAATTTGAATAAATTAAAGCGTTTGTTACTCAAAAGCTTTATATGTGGCTATTTGTTGTTGTAAAACAGTATATAACATTATTACATATTTAAAAAAGGTTCTCATGAAAATTTTATTTGCATGGTTTGTTGTGTACGCTTGTTCATTAAATAGACAATTAAAAAAATACTTGGACATTTTAGCGACGGACAACGATAATGTCACAGATTTGAATCAATATTACCAAACGCATCAGGACGAGTTGCAAAAATTATTGAGTATACTGAATCCTAATGCTCCATCACTTCTCGATGAACCGGTAGACGATGAAGATGATAAAAGTCTAGAGACATCCAGGCAATCTAGTACAAATACGTACGCTGGTAATGTCTCAATATACCAAGATAAATATGTTTCACATAAAAGTTTAAAACACATCTCCGAAGATCAAAGTGAATTAAACAGACTTCTAAATAGAAAAGACGATTACGATTCGGATTCCTCAGGCCCTTTGCAAAAAATAAAAAAAATAAAAACGAATTTCTTTCGGGCTTAAAACAGCACGTTTTAAGTCCCGTGTCCTGTTGTAAAAACCTTTGAACAGGAGGGTATTTTATTAGTTTATAGGTTAAGTTTTTATGACAGTCTTACCTAATGCTGGTGGATCTTCATTGTGAAATAATATCCAAAATACTCTACATAATTTAGGTCCTGAGAAGGCGATTATGAACGTAAAAACTCTACCATCGGTTCGGAAAACATCAAGTCATCGAGAATCTCGGCCTGGTTTATCTTTTTTTTTGTATACATTTTTATTATTATATAACTACTACCAGACCCTACCAAGGGGACTTACTAAGAAATTTCTAACTTTGAGCATGGTAGCTAGCCATTTTGATGGTAAAATTATACCCTAACTACGTTAAAATCTAGATCCAAGATGTGTAGATGGAAACATTATATCTTAGTCGTCACGTTTCTAAACTATTCCAAATATTAAAACTGCATGGTATTGAACTTTGACGTCGATTTAATCCATCCTACTGGTACTTTGCAAAAAATACTTGGCCATTTGCATTCACCAATGTTGTACATAAACAACGACAGGCTCAATCATAACCTAGCTACTTCTTCCAAGGTCCAATGATACCGCCTGGATACCGAGCTACCGCTATTCACGGATTCGTAGAAGAGTTGGTTGTAAACGACGACCCGGAATACCAATGGATCGACAAAATCAGGACACCGAGAGCGTCTAATGAAGCGCGACAGGTCGCCTTCATCAAGCTTAGTAATCAGGTATTCGGTGATACAACGCCAATTATTGATGGGCAAATAAAATGAGCTAATTTGATTTGATAATTATCATATTTATATTTAATAGCTTAATAACGCTTAGTGACTAATTGCTTAACATGTTTTATTTCTTTATATCCTTTAACAGCTTTACGGTTTTTAGCTATTGCTTGATTCTGTGACAACCGGCGAAGATAACTGTAGCTCACATATATTACTATAGGCAGGTCTCGTTGCACACGTTGCGTTGATTTTAGAGTTTACATCTTCGTTTTCCCTATACATGGCTGGCTATGTATTACGTATGATTTTTGTTTCTGTATCTGGTTGTTAAATATTTGCATGCAAACTGCAAACTGGCAGAAAAATTACGGATTTTTATAGAAAATTTCATCCCCATATCTGCACGGTAAAAAGGGTTGAGTTTACACAAAATCTATCCCTAGCAACTCGGTATGTAAATTTTCACAGCCCTGATCCCAGTAAATTGGGGTTGTGCGTCAATATGCCAGCCAGTTAGTCCGTTATTATTTTATACCTATAAATTAACTGTTTAATCACTATAATACAAGTTAAACTTAATTTGGATATTAATGTCCTTATGTGATACTATAACCATGTATTTTTTATCTTCGTAGGCTTCAGCATTTGATCATAATTTTATCTGATGTTAAATAACGATGTGGTTTAATGTATCAAAAACCCTAAAGAAGAACTGGCTCTGCAACTGTCAGAACACATCTGTGAATGCTTGGTGGCATTAAATTTCAATTTGGAGGTTGATGTTAGCCAGCTTAGTCTGGAAAAAGCACTACCCACCACTATGCTTTGGTTTCATCAATATGTTTCCCTTCAACAGAAGGTCTGACTCAGTGGATGGATTTATATGGGCGTTCAATAACTTTATATTTACTACTGGGCTACCATCTATATATAAATCGGTAGTGGGAAAATAGTTAAGAACATTTCCCTCCTCTGTTTCTCAGCCAATCTTCTTAATTCTTTTTTTATTTAGTAGCTTTTGACGAGCTTTAATGTTATGAAAAAAATTAGAACTTTTTTCTCTATATTCGAAGTTCAACCACTGGACGAGCACTCATGTATATTATTATAACGTGCTACTTATTTGTAATTTGCCGTTAATAGATTCGAGCTTGCCTGGATTGATTGAGATTTGCATCTACTGCAAACAGGCTAGAAAACTTGTTAACATGTTTTACCTTCTGTAATGTTGTCTTTTTGCATGTCTGATGTATATCTAGAACATTAAAACCATTTTAGGGGTTTAATCTTCGTCAGGTTTCAAATATAGAGCCAGGATTATTGCTTTAGGTCCAGCGTCTTGTCGGTTTGAAAGCTGTCGAGTTGGGCGCGAATGCAGTTGTCGGTTATCAACAGGATTTCGATTTGGAAGGGGAGGCAGGCGTTGTCGCCAGAGCCGTAGGTAGGTTCTATGATGACTGGACGTTCACACCATTTATAGTAAAGTTAGGAAATAGAATTTATTTAAAATCAACTGCTTTTAATTTATTTACTTAAGCGGCGCGGATTTCTATCGCACAAACTTCAATGTAAACTGAACTGACACTTAAGGGCCTGGGGATGGCGATCAGAGATCGATTAATCGAAGAATCGATGTATAGACCTAGAAAATCGATTATTTTAATCGATATTTAACATTGTATCGATACAGTGAATCGAGCCTGACACTATAAACGTGATTGTGATTCAATTTTGTTATGTAGGTAGAAATGAAACTATACAGTAATTTATAATTTTTAAAAAAAGCTCATACAAATATAATATAAATTAAGAGATCGATTTTTGGATAATCGACATCTAGACCTGAATCGTAGAATCCACTTTTGGCGTTATAGAGATTTGTCTTGAATTTAAGTGAAAACAAATTAAGACATTATTTTACTATTCTTCTTCTTAGAATTTTTAGTACATCAGTCGAGGTAAAACCGTGTTATATAGTAAAGCAACAAAACAAATAATAACGCACACAGCTCCAGTTCTTACTAATATTGGTAGCGATTTAGTAAGTACAGGACGGCATGTTATCGGCAAATTCCCACTAGATTCTAGAAATCTCATAAGTTACTTAGTCGTATTCAGATAAAAATTAGATTTAATGCTGACAACAATTTCTCCCAGTTTATTCTAGTCTTTTATAAAATTAACCTACATCTTATATGTTCTCGACTATTACATTATAAGTAAAAAGCTGTAGACACGATACCTACATGATATTTTGTCAAAAAAATGCCTCGATAACGCACACATACGTAAAGTAATATTGTAACACCACGCTATCTTAGAAAAATGTGGAAGTAAGATGGCATATTTTCAATATCGGTGGTGAGAAAGAAATAGTTATATGTTGCTTAGATACGGGCGGATTGACGAGGCAGCCGTTAAAAATAAGCTAGTTAGCCATGTTTTAGCAAGGCACTGTCGAAGCCCTTATGACGTACTCTTTTTAGTTACAATGCCATTGGGTCTCGAATAACCATACACTATAGACAGCACAGTGCAGTTTTTAGTCAAGTTCACGGAATTTTACTAAGATAACTTTATGGTTAAATTGATAGTGCGTTGTAAATTGTAAAACAAATATTTACATTTATTGTCTTGGCAAAACGATTGCCAAGAAATCCGAATCCGTGACGTTCAAGTCCGATACGTTTAAGACGAATATAGATTTGATGGCTTCCTTTGCAGGAACTGCTGTGAGCATAACACCTTTGCCGACTCACAGTCTGCAAACCAATATGCCTCCATGTACGCAACAGTGAGTAGACAAGTTAATAATAATAAACAAAAAAATAGAATTAAAAACAACAACAGTCTTTTCAATTTATTTTAATAAAAATATTAAGTTATATTTGAGATTACAAAACATTTAATTACATAATCTTTACAACTGCCATCAATTAAAATACTTGTTTTTTATTATAGTTGCAACTTCAATCTATGGATTTTTTAATGTTCTATTCGGATATGTGTGTTTACCATTTTATTAAATTAAATTTATCTTTCTTTGCTCAGGCACATCTCTGAAACGACTGAACCAATTGTGTTAAAGATGTTTACATGCTGATAACGACATTTTCGGCCTTAGGGTATTAGCTGGCCTATATATCATTAAGCTTTTCATTACCTAGCGAACAGTATTGATAAAGTTTTAAAGTTGTATATTGTAATTTGACATTAATTAACATGATTCATAGCAGTAACTTAGTAATGAGAAAATGGCATTTAATTACTTAATTAATTAATCTGGATGAAACAAGTAGTTCCTTTCAAACAACACTGTCATTCTCACGAGAAGAAGCCGCATGTATCAACTAGTATAGATTGATATAAATGCAATAATATTTGATCCTGGCGAGGAAGTAGTGTAATCAGGTGATATGGTATTATTTATTGCATTTCGGTATAAGAATTCACTTCTAAATATACTGTTAAGTGTAAGGGCTATCACGCCCTTATATCACGTCTTTATTTTAAAGCACTCTTTGAGTAAAATATAGGGGATATGTTGTAATATTGGGTAAAAGAACTTATATAAATCAATTTTAATAATGTCTTTAGAATGGCGTGACAAACTTAAATAATCTATTAGCTTTATACAAATAAATAAGATATATATAAATAGCCATACTTAAAACCACTAAATTTGAATAAATTAAAGCGTTTGTTACTCAAAAGCTTTATATGTGGCTATTTGTTGTTGTAAAACAGTATATAACATTATTACATATTTAAAAAAGGTTCTCATGAAAATTTTATTTGCATGGTTTGTTGTGTACGCTTGTTCATTAAATAGACAATTAAAAAAATACTTGGACATTTTAGCGACGGACAACGATAATGTCACAGATTTGAATCAATATTACCAAACGCATCAGGACGAGTTGCAAAAATTATTGAGTATACTGAATCCTAATGCTCCATCACTTCTCGATGAACCGGTAGACGATGAAGATGATAAAAGTCTAGAGACATCCAGGCAATCTAGTACAAATACGTACGCTGGTAATGTCTCAATATACCAAGATAAATATGTTTCACATAAAAGTTTAAAACACATCTCCGAAGATCAAAGTGAATTAAACAGACTTCTAAACAGAAAAGACGATTACGATTCGGATTCCTCAGGCCCTTTGCAAAAAATAAAAAAAATAAAAACGAATTTCTTTTCAAAGAAGTTTTCATTACGTTCTCGTAAATCAGATAGAGACGTTGATCTAATCTCTTTGAAATCGGAGTCATCTGTAAATTCGCGAATCTCACTAGGCGATATAAAATGTGAATTTAAAAAGCTTAAAAGGCTGAAAAAACCCAAGTTTACAAAAACAGCCCCGGCTAAAGAAGAACAAGGTGAAGGAATGGCTTCTATATTGGCACGTTCTGTATTACATGCTCACACCAGTCTTGCTTGTATAAATGAATCCCAGGATTCAGAACATTCGCCTGGGTCGACTTTAAGACGCACTAGTGAATCTGAACCCACAATCAACACGATTGATGAGGACAAAACAAAAAATCCTAATATAGAAATGTCTTGTGGTGTCATATCTGAGGACAACGTAAAGCAAGTCCCAGAAATACATTTTCAGTCTTTGACTAACATTAGTTCGGAGGGAATGGCACCGAAGCGTGAAAGAACAATCTCCGAATCATGTCCGACATCACCGATTATTGGTAGAAATGATAATCTTCTTAAGTTACCTGATGAAATAGGCTATTATGGATCCGTATCATCGGCACTGTCTGGAGAAAGTTCCGAAATGTATTCCAGTTCCGAAGAAGACGATGAAAGTTCTGATATTAAAACTGATACAGATAGGTCTATTGAAACTACAAGTTCTGTTGTACGATCCGTATTAAACCACGAAGTAGACCCGGCTGTTGTAGCACAGATGAACAGAAAACTGAGTATTCTTGAAAGAACTACGCCTGAACCTCATGAAATAAGATATCAAGACTATATAGATAGATGTAAATCTGCAGACTCGTTGTTACATGATATGGAGAATAATAAAAATAACGAGGTTAAAATAGTGAGACATGAAGCATCGACGTCTACTAGAGATCTAAACACATCCCTAAAAAAGGCTCATAGTCATCATATTAAATTTCATAATCCTTTTGCTCACAAGAAAGCAGCTAAAAGCATTAGCGCTCCATCATCACCAACAGAAAAGACAGGTTTTGTATATCGTTCTTCAAAACGAATAAAAAATCAGTTGTCTAAGATTTCCAAGAGTAGTATGATTAAGAGTCTTTCCCACTATTCGTTGTTACCGAAAAAGAAACACTCTATAAAAACATTAACCCGGCCCAGTTCATATGTCGTGTTATCAAAAACTCCCAGTGAAACTGTACTAGGTTCTCATTTTCTTTCGTATTCCGATTTAATTAGCCTGGATAAGGAAGGATTCAGCGCACATAAAAAACTTTACAGAAGTGATGAATTAAATCGATCAAAATTTTCGATGTATATTGGGTCAGAGCCCGTTTCAAGAGCTTCACTAAGCCTATCTTCGTCACCACCTCATAAAGATGAACATGAGCATCGAGTATATAAGAGAGAAAAAGCAGCTTTGAAACCCACTGGGTTGGTAAAAACTGCTATGGAAACCATGTTGATTGACCGAGTACAGTCATTATTAATACCCACGTCACCAGACCATATTTCTTCTAAAACTAGACAATTTTTCTCTGACGTGAGTGAGAAGTTAGAAAAAGTTGAAGAAACCAGAAATCAGCGAAATTCTATTCAATTAGACGATATATCAATGCGTAAAGCACAATCAGTATCACCTGAATCTCCCAAAATCGTGGCTGTAAAAGTCAAACCTTTTCTTAATGATTACCGAAGTAGCAGACACAAAGGTGAGAAGTTAAAACATAATAAACCAACTGGATTAGTCCATACAGCCATGGAAACTATACTAATGGACAAAGTTCAAAATATTATGGGTCCTACAACACCCGAACCGATACAATTTATACCTCATTTTGAAAATAAAAAGGTAATCTCTGAAGACACACATACAAAAGAATCTGTTGGTCTAGTGCATACTGCAGTCAAAACTATACTTTTAGATAAAGCACAAATAGTACTTCCCGAGGCATCAGAACCAGTAGCTGTTATATCTGAATCTCAAAAATCCACTACTAAAGATGGTGATAAAATGAAGTCTAAATCAAGTTTTACGGATAGCAAACCAACGGGATTAGTCGCAACTGCTATGAAAACTATACTTATGGATAAAGTCCAGAGTTTATGCAGACCTATTTTAATATCTGAGTCGGTTCCTGAAAAAACGAAAGATATTAGTGGCACTAAAGAGAAAAATGTACGCAAAGAATGTACTGGCTTAGTGCATACGGCAATGAAAACTATACTTGCAGATAAAGTAGAGTATTTAATTAGTCCACAAACATCTCAGAGTCAAACAAAAGACACTGAAATGAAATTGGAAGATACTGAAAATAATGAGACTTTAAAATCGCCAGGTTTAGTTCACACCGCTATGAAATCTATGCTTATAGACAGGGACCAAGCTATAACTGATTCTCGAGACCCTGAAACGGATATTACAATTCCAAATGATTTTATTCGTGACAACAGTAAGCCTATAATATTTGACGGAGAAAAGAAAAGTGATAACGAACCTGAACTCCATACAGCAATGGAAACTTTGTCACTTGACAGAGTACGATGCACTTTCGATTCTAAGACGACTAATGATGTTCCATCTAAAATTGAAAATAAGGGAAATATTGGTCGATTATTAGAAAAGACAGAAAATGATTTAAAAATAGAAGAAAGTGGCTCGATTAAAAATGCTACAGAAACTATTAACTTAGATAAAGTTATCTGTTTAGGTGGTACTGAAAAAAAAATATTAGCAGCAAAGGAACTAGAGAATATAAAAGGCCTGGAACAAATTGAAACATCTTTAGACATCAATCCTGTGGAGATCCTGAAATTGGATAATGTTGACACTGCAGTAGCGTACACAACAAAAGACTTTAAACCTTCAAAACTTAAAGAAAAGAAATTAGTGAGACAAGACAGTATACATTCTGTGACAGAATCGTTGAAAGCGTCCAACGAAAACTTACCTAACGTTTCATACAAAATAACAAAACCTATGTTGCAACATTTTCATCCTATAATAAGTGGTGCACAGTTAGAGACGATACCATCTTTGCCTGAAAGCAGCCTAGATCATACTGAAAGCTTAGACGTAGAAGATGTTGGAACTAACAACGTTGCTGTTAGTGTGTGTGGTAACTCGCATGCAGTGTGCGGTGTTGGCAGGAACGAACGAGACAGGGATAAGAGTGAGAAGGATAAAGGATCGCCACGACATGCTCGTCATGAATCATATGGCGGTCGGGAGCCGGCTGTGCAACCTGCGCACGCGCAGAATTCATCGTTGAACGCGTCTTCAACTCCGATGGGCATTCATAGGAGGTCATCGGATTCAGATCTTAGTGTTACACCTAAAGGTGAGTTTTGAGCTGTATCTTGAAGGTCACTCTAGAAAAAACTACTTAGGACTTTTTTTTACTTTTGTTTTTGGCAACTAATCTTCTAGACGATCACTTCCATGTTCGAATAGGTAGTAAGATTACAGGTTCGTTATAATCATTTCAATGTTCTAATAAGAGGGTGGCCTTCTTCTTAGAATTTTCCAGGGAGTTTTTGTCGCATCTCAGAACTCACGCTCCGTGGTTTTATTTTCAGTCTAATTCCCTTGTGCACAATAACCGAACTATATTACGCAAAACATCACCGATATTAAAAAAAAGGTTGTGGTGGCCTAGTGGTTTGACCGGTGGAATATTATTTAGATGTCCTCAGGTTCGAATCTCGGCGTGTACCAACGAATTTTTCGGAATTCGCGTACATTTACTAATTTAAAGAATTTAAATTAGTAACACTATCGGCTGACGGTGAAGGAAAACATCGTGAGGAAACCTGAACCTGAGAAATATTCTTGTAGTACTACTGTATGTGGGAATAATATAGAACTGAGGATTTCTCAGAGTTTGAAATCGCCAATACGTCGTGGGCTGGCGTGGCGATTACGCGGGAAGAGGATTATGGACCTGCAGTGGGTCCCATACAGGCTGATGATGATGATTACAAAGTATATAGTCATATAACACAAGATTGTGAATAGTAAAATATAAAATCCATAACATGAGATACTAAGATTCCGCCAAAAACTCCTACTTAAGACTTACACTAAAGGATGTATGTTGAATTCCATTATTGACTCGATGCCATTATCATTTACTTTCTAGTGTCTGAGATTTATCGCTCAAATTAGCAATAGTGACATGGGAATTAATTATATACAATGTTAATTTTAGGCAGTTCCCTGAACATGTCAGTGGGTAATGCAGGAACGGGCGGTGGAGCCATCCTTAAGCCATCAATGAACAGTAACAACTTGGATATGCTCGAGTATCCATTCCTGACGATGACAGAGTTTCCACCTGGATTCATCGTTCATATAGGTATTTTTGGAATAAAGTGTGTCTTTTTTAATATATTTATAACTTCATAGCTTTGAAATGTGATCACAATATTGCTCATAGAATTCACATCCAAATATTAGTTTAAAATTAAGGTTTTCGACATGTATAGCATAATTTTAAACCAATCAAAGAAAAGTCTCTTTCATTTCTGACAAATGTCGTTGTGTTTTTTTTATTAATTAACCAGCTGTACACGCAGCTACGCACGCGTTAAAAAAATGTATTAAAGAAATAAAATCGTGACACCATGCACAATTATAGAAATGCTCTTTAAAAACAATTATAAGTACGACACGCACGTCACTTACAGTAATATGTAACGTATACATTAGATATATAAATACTGACAATGTGTGAAATGAGGGTTATCATCAGCAACACATTTGGAACCTTAACCCACCATATAACTACCTCAGTGCTCACTTATACAGTATATGGAACTAATGAAACAATGATTTAAAGATATTATTATAATTATATAATATGCCTATATCGTCAATAAGTAATACGTTTATGATCTAATGTGTTATTTATAAGGCCCCTTCTATCTTCATAATTAATTAAAGTAAAAAATTAAAACTATTAATAATTATAATGTTAAATTGTAAACAATGAATGAGCTGACGTCTTGAAATCTTGCATAAATATAAATCAAGATATACATTTTTTTATATCTGTCTAAGCAGTTTTTAATATCCGACAATTTAAATAGTGCTCATTGAAATCAATAAAATAGTCTTATATGTTACTATGGTTATTGAGTTATGTACACAAAAGCGCGGTAATTTAAAAAAATGGCCGCCAAAGTGTTCAAAAAGATAGTATAATTCAAATTACATATATGAATTTAAATTATATTTATTCTTCGAGTCCAGTACAACACACGTCTTACGTAGATGTTTACAGTGAACAACATATTATTTGGTAAATTTCATGCGGACGAAGTTGCACGTTACAGTGAGTCTAAAATAGAATAACCTAAATTACATCCTATAAGATCAGCCACCTGCCGGTGAAATTCCCGTAAAAATCGGGCGAACCGTTTCGAAAATAGCACTGTGGGCGAAGTCACGGTTAACAGCTAGTCTAAATTAAAAAAATACTAAATTACTTGTTATGATGTCTTCAATCTGCCGGTGAAAATTCCAAGAAAATCGGTCCAGCCGTTTCGGAGATTACCCGGAACAAACAGACAGACCGACAAAAGTTTAAAAATTACATTTTTGTTATCAATAGCGTGTATACTTTCATACCCAATCAGTTTTTATTTTTATTTTGATATTATATACAGACATTTCATTTTTATTATATGAATACATATTTGGTCCGATTATGTTTATAATATTTATCCCTTTAAAAAATCAGTGAACTATGGTCGAATATCGACGCCCACTAGTTATTATAATTATATAATGTGTCATATGTCATATAAATATATAATATTGTCAATAAGTAATACGTTTATGATCTAATGTCTTATGTATAAGGCCCCTTCTATCTTCAAAATTAATTAAATTAAAAAATTCAAACTATTAATGACTATACTGTTGAATTGTAAACAATGAATGAGCTGACGTCTTGAAATCTTGCATAAATATAAATCAAGATATAAAACTTTATATCTGTCTAAGCAGTTTTTAATATTCGACAATTTAAATAGTGCTCATTGAAATCGATAAAATAGTCTTATATGTTACTATGGTTATTGAGTTATGTACACAAAAGCGCGG
>MU162963.1:0-10526 GCA_015888305.1 Antheraea pernyi
AAATTTAAGGGCCATGTCAAGCAGGTTTTCGTGGCTATTATAGAGTGAATCAATGTGCAAACGGTGGTGATGTTGGGAACTGACTCCTCTCTGTACATCCACTACGAACGATTGTGACGTGAATGCATCTAATATATATAAACCAGATCGAGGTTCTTGCCGATTCTTCTGGATGAATGGGTTGTTTTCCGAACCGGTGGTAGTTTTGACGTTCATAATAAAATCCAGGATATATTCACCTAAAAGTCGAGTTAATTAGAAATTAAAAGCATCATTCATTTTGATACGTTTTGAAAAGATAGACGAAATTAATCTCATTTTCTTTAACATTAAATTCTAAGCCGCGTTAGGACGTTCAATAAAGACAACTCAAAAATCTTTCAAATTTGAGGATCTATAAAAATAATATGCTCATACTTTTCGAAATAAATATACTAATTGGCATTAAAGGTGAATTGGCTAAAATATTTAAATATCTTACATCAGTTAACACAAGCCCTTTAATTACTTTAACTCGTTTATTAATGGCAATTGCACTGCATGAGCTTTTGCGTAGCTCATGTAATTACCACGAACATTTTAAATTATAATGACAAATGAAAAATTGCGTATTGGTTAAAGAGGCGTGATGTTCGTGTTACATGCCCTTTAAAAAACCACTGAATAATGAGGTCGAATTTCACTTGCCATTAACGTATCAATCGTGTTTACCAACTTATTGCCAATAATTTGGCTCGTATAAATCAGATTTATGACAGCAGTATTTCTTTTTTAATAATATATGTATTTAAAGCTGTTTATATGCAGAGATAAGAAAGGAACTCTCGTATTGGAAATGATGTGGGCTGTAATACAACAATTTCTAGAATATATTTCTGAGAGCACAAATTGATAGAGACAAACCACCATCAATAAGACTACGGTCGTAGTAATAAGTTGATAGTAATGGAAAATGTTCGTACTATGATCTAAATATAATGGTAGCGAATTTTGCAATAGTGGCCTTGATTAAAAAGCATACCCTTAATTTGCTGGTGACCTATTATGGCAGCTATACTTTTTTCAATTTACACCAACCTTTTCTGATGATTTAGATTATTTAAGTACAAACAATGCAATTGAAGAGTGATTGTGTATAGCCCATAGTAAATAGCGCAATAAAAAACTTGTTTTACATTATACCACGTTGAGTAATAATTACTAGGGCGTTTTTATTAACCGGGATACGATATTCGATTTGAACAATCCATTCTTTTATTTAGAAACCAATAAAAGTAAACATTTATGTATGAAACTGATAGATAAGTAGTGCAGTAATGCAAGTGCTCTAGAGATCCTCGTACGTGTGAACTGGCACTATAACCGTACACTTTACACGAAGCAAGTGTGGAAAAATAGCTGAACTTCCCGATTCAGACGTGTAAGGCATTCTTAAGTGCACTTAACTGGAAATTTATGAAGTTTTAGCTGAATTTAATGCCTTTTGATACGAGCAAGTTCGTGTTCAGAAACTGAAATTATTGTATAGGAATACATGTAACATTACATTACAGTTATAATGGTGGTATACCATAATTAATTTAATGTTTTGGTGAAGGAAAACATCTCGGTGAAACCAGAACGTCTAGTTGTAATGTATTTCTGAACGTTCATCTGATTAAGCTATCATACTCAAACTGAAATTCCATCACAGAGCGCCAATTGACCGGTGTATTTCTGATTATTTAATATAACTATTGTTTTGAACTATATTAAATTACTTTATGAATATTTTTAAACAATAGTATACAATGTAATTTCAAAGTATCAGTCTGGTGTAGAATTTTCGAAAGCACGTACATTATTATTAATTTCAGTTCCTTTATTAAATAAAAAAAGAAAATCATATTGGGGACGCAGATTTGATTTCGAAACAGTTTTATAAACTCTGCTAGATGATATAGATGATAAACGCTAGATGATAAAGCCTATTTAGTAGTTGATTTACGGGCGTCCTTGGTATTACTAAAATTTTAATATGAATTTGCTGTGATGATCGTAAAAGGCTTGATAAACTTCCTTGTCTTCAGAATCTTATTGTAAAATGTGATTGTAACAAGAAAGTCTTTCAAATAAACAAGTCGACGCTACCCATTTACGAGTTGTCGTCTGCAAAACAATTAAAAACTTTAATACACTTCGTGTTACCCGTTCTGTTGCTATGGTGAGATGGGATGTAATTATATTTATATCTTCGCATCATACAATATTTGTGAAGGGTAAGCTGCAGAGAGTGAATGACATTTGCTCTTAGTATCATTATTGTTTTACGGTGGTTCATGAAAATATTTGCGATAAACATGACAGTAATATTTTGTCTAATAAACATAGTAGACATTAGCAATTTATAATATGTGGCTTCGCGAATCATTAAAGACTAAGTTTCAGGAATTCGGTGTCTTAACTCTGCCCTCCCAATATATTCTTGATAATTTAATGTATGTCCACATTAACTTAAATATGCTGGATTTAGCAAAAGACCAACATAATTTAAATACTAGAAACAGCAACAAATTGGTAATTCCATGCTTCAGGCTCACTAACTCCAGAAACATTTGTTTAGGTAATAGTGAGTTCAATAACAATGTCAAGCGGGTTTTAATATCTAAAGGCTATTATAGGGTGGATCAATATGTGAACGATTGTGACGTCTGGAAATGACGCCCCTCTCTGTGCATCCACTAATAACGAATGTAAATATTTATGTTACTGTACAAATATATGACATGGAAAAATAAACCAGATCGAGTTTCTTGCCGGTTCTTCTCGATGACTGGGCTGTTTTCCGAACCGGTAGTAGCTTTGACGTTCATAAGCGCCTTCTCAGGGCCTAAATTGAATAAAGGATATTTTGATTTTTAGCAAACACGCTAAACCTACAGGAGGTTGGCTCTCAAGCGCAGCTACCGGAACACACCAACAGGTGCTTGGCGACAGATTTCCAACTTGAGGCTGGTAGCTAGCCAGGCGGACTTAGAAAAAGCTTTACCATCATCTTCATCTTCATCACGAAGTTTACCTTCACCGTAAGTTCCGATTGATTTTCTAGAATACCAACCTAAGGCCATCGACGTGGTGTCCGAATACGTTATTAACTAAGCCATCATCGCTTCGAAATCTTATCTGCTACGCTTATCTGGGCAAAGGTGTAACTATATAAAGATTCAGCATATTTTCTACACGAATGCAAAGGGTATTGGATTGTGGTCGTAGGACTATATAACCTGTCAATTATCTGACTCAAATATCAAAGGTTACCTACACTATAATTAAGGTTCTCAAAAATTTGTACGATTCTTTACTTATTAATGAATACAGTTATCGTATAGATTGATTCAGTAAAATTGGAAAGTTATCCTGGATGAATTGGGTTGTATTATGACTTACCAAAGAATCTTCCCATAATAAATGGGAAATTTGAGAAACGTTTCCCGAAACTTATGACAACTCCACTGATATTAAAATAGTTTTACTCTTAACTACGAAGCAAATGTTTTTTCGCAACCCTGTATAAGATTCTATAACTCGTAACATTTTCCTATCAAATTTAATAAAAATAAGATTACAGTTAAGTATATTAATATACGTCATACACGATTATACTAGAAACGAAAATATTAAAACATCCAAGTCTATTGTTTCATAAAGCAGGTCTCGCATCTGTGCGATGACGAGGGTCCCGCGGGTCAAACGCTGACGGATGTTAGCTGACCCTACCTTATTGTTCAACTAAATCTTATATTAAATTGTATTTATATTATTTTTATTTTTTTATATCATAGGAGGCAAACGAACAGGTGGGTCACATTTTTTTTTTACGTGGTGAAATCCCTTATGGATACACCACTCCCTCGGGGGAGAGAGTGGGTTATGTCCGACTCGCACGGACTAAAACCACACGGTGGACGTCTGCCGCTATAGTTGGGGCGACACGAGATCTCTACAGATTTCATCGTGCCACCCCAGCGGTCGGCCCAGCAGCAGCGTGTACACACCGGCCGTCTCCTCCTGCATGTCCTCCGTTGGCGGAGAGGTGGTGATTACTTAAGATGTTAAGACACTTGCAAAACCAGGGGAGTCACAAGTGCGTTGCCATCCTGTGTTTGGGGGAGGGGGAGAAAGGAAAGGGGGAAGGAGAGGAGAAATGGGCCTCCGGCGCTCTCACTGACCGAACGAAACGCAACAATGCTAGCACTGTTATTTCACATCGGTTTTCTGTGAGAGGGTACTACCCCGGGCGAGCTGACCCATTCATGCTGAAACCAGTAATGGATTCAGCGTGGCTCTACCACCTACAAAAAAAATTGAAAACTGTTTGACTCAAGAAATTTTATATAACCTTGTTTTCAAATGTTATGTTTGTGTTCAAATGGCCTAAATAAACAAAGGCGTTAGTAAGTATTTGGCAGCTTTACTACAGTACAAGAAATGGCTTACGAAGAGACCTAAATTACCGAAACTTCATTAAAATGTCCTTACAGTTAAAATAATATATACAGCAATATATCATGTAATAATAGAATAGAAAAGTGAGTTAACAAAAATAAAAATTCTGGGCGGGGTGGTAGCGTTTTACAGCCTGACTGGGTCGCAACTATCATGTATATAGCGAATAAGGCCGTCATAGTGATTCGCTACTGCGAGTCGTGTTTCGGGTTCAGCCTATGCATATGCTTTTCGGAGGCCGGCGTGACAGCGGCGACCGGCGATGGATAGTGTGTCACTCGGTGGTTGCCATTGTTTTTGGATTATACTATGCTTACCAGTATAGTGCAGTCATTTTGCCGTGCTACAATAAAAAAAAAGTTAACGACAATTTATTTTCAGTATGTTTTATTCATATGTTTGACGTGATCCTGAGAAAGTTAGTTCTGAAACTGGTACTGAAAGGATCGAAAAAGCGTGAAACATTAGTAACTGAAACAACAAAAAAGACGGTTTTATTTATATTTTACAGGTTTTTTAGTGTTTGATGCCATAGGCCAATCTGATAACCGGATAATTTAATAGCCATAGTCTCACCTGATATTAAATGACGACGTGGTCTAACATGGTAGGCACGCCAAGCCTTGAGAGGACTGACTCTGAAGTACAGCTACTGGAGTACACCAACTGCTGCTTAGCGACAGATTTTTAACTTGAGCGTGGTAACTAGCTAAGTAGATTTACTTATGATTGGTTTCCATAAACAAACTCTTTCATTAATCAAATACTTGAAAAATATTTTCGCGATACCTTTTTAACAAATTTTTGCGTAAACCAAAATCAAAGATTCTTTATTCAATTTAGCCCTTAAGAACGCAATTATGAACGTCAAAACAACCACTTACTAAACTCATTAGCTGACAACGTATTACGTCAAGTGGACGACAATCAGTTCGTATTGATGTATACGGCATTCGATATGATCAGTGGACAGTTTAAGCCTATGTTGGATTAATGACGGATAGCGAACGATGTCAAACCGCTGTCGGACGCAATACGCATTCATCTGGAGAGACTTAGTGAAGTCGATTTGTCTGCTATAAGTAGTCAACGATTTATGGTATTGCAGTACATAAATCTGTTAATCTAAACATAAAATAAGAATATAAATTATACTGTTAAAGTTTTACTTTGTTATTCTTTCTATTGATGACGTTACGAACAGGATTTTCTTAAATTGTACTATTAAGCTTTGGCTTTCGGACGACATTGCATTGCAGTTTAGTAAAGGGTAAAGTAGTAAGTGGACGAGGTTTTCTGCGATGAGATTAGATGACAGTAAAATTATTCGGTCAGTCGTTACCGAATGAGATCGTCAGAATAATTTACTCGCCTTGAAATTCGAGTGTTAACCGTTCAATTATTAGCTTAAAATCATAATTTCTAAGACTTGCATGTCGACCATAAAAAAATGAGCAGGTGCCTGAGGGAAGGTTAACTGTTATTTTGAGTTGCACGCCGTATACGTGAAGTTAGATAATATATACCCATTGAGAGTGTCAGCAACATCTGGGTGCTGTTATGTCACGTTGCTCCTCAGAGTAGAGATTTGTTCACAAAGAGTGTGGTCAGATTAAATCGTGGATGTTAAATTTTAATACACGTACTTACTTATAATATTATTAATCACTGCCACATTATATTCGGCGCGGACATAGTCGCGGGTGCAGTCAGTAATATATAAGAGTGATATCTGCGAAGATTTGACTGCCTAAATGCAAAAGCCAAAATATCTTCTGTGCGGTTGAATTAGTACTCTAACTGGGTAATTTTCTAGGCCCTTACAATCATGCCTCTTTCTGAATAATACAAGTTTATTATAAGACGCAAACCTTAATGGATTATCTAAACTTGAAGTATTAATATACTAGCGCAAAGCCAACATCCCTTTTATAATGACTGCATGCTCTGTTAATTCTTCAAAGCTTATGTAGGTCCATACAATGCTTAAAGAAATTCACTACGCAACCTAGTTAGAAGCAGAATGGAATTTTTGCAAGAAGAAACCTACTTATATTTCTTCTTTCTAAGTTCAAAAAGGTTAAAGGTTATCACTGCCCTTATCAAATGGGTAATTACAAAGTGTGTTGTGATGGATTCAGTATTCTTTTAAAATGATGGTTCTTTGTTAGAATTTTCCAAGAACTTTTTGTAATATCCTAGAATTCACGTTCCGAGTTATTGTTTCTAATTCACTTAACTTATGTACATTAACCAAACTGTATTTCGCAAAACCTCACAACAGATAGTCAAATAACGCAAGTTTACGTGTAAAGAATTAAAATCCAGCCAAAAAAAGAGGACAGTCTAAGATCCCACTAAAAATCCAGGCCATGTTTTGACATACCTATCACTAAATAGCAGTTAAATAGCATATGAATATAATATACAATTAATTTAGTTAACAATAACGAAAATCGAACCCATGACTTATTATATCACCGGTGTTAATAGGGATTTATAAATCTCACCCGAAATTAATATAACCCCTTTCAATCATATAATTCAAACAAGCTCATTCGTGCTCATAATTTATTACTCAAATAATAGTCCCCAATTCGGTAACAATGTACGAATTACCCTCTTATAATTTTTAATGTACATTGCCGTCGACTTTTATGAATGTGTTCAAACGTTTACAATAGCACCTCGGGTGGTCTCGGTTACTGCGAACCAACTGGCACCAAGGGTTTGGTTACAACTTAAGTAGAACCGATTGTTCATTTTTATAAGTAATCTTATATATGAAGTCACTTAAATGATATTAACAATTGTAGAATTAATTATACATTCTAATTCAAACTAAACTCATTTCATCAACTCGTAACATTCTTTAAATGATGAATTAGGCGTCTCCCAAAGCGCAAACATCGAAACTGAATTTCAGCTTCTATCTTCTTCTTCTATTCTTTCTTCTTCTAGCTTCTATATTCTACCCGGTTATTTGCAGGAACATTTAAAAATACGTTACTAGTCTACGTTTACAAAAATAAGGTTTCTACTTAATAGATCTCCCTCTCTAAAAGTTATTATTAGAAATACATCTTGCTTCATTCAAGCAAGTGGCATTTAACTCTTCAACCAGCTTCACAACAAGTACCTTAATTATTGGGAATACAGATTCTAACCAATAAGATACACTTGTTAAAGATGTACGTAGTTTAAGATTTACAACTTATTGAATTAAAGCTATAGCCAATATTACACATTCGAAGGGCTTGGTATCAGAACCTTTGTAAGCAAAGTATATTTCTGATTTAATTTTTTTTTTGTTTTTTCTCTGTGCTTATATCAAATATATTGTTAAGGTAGTAACGATTCAAGCGAACTCGCGGGTATTAGTTTGTTTAAAACAGCAGAAGAAACTACCTCATAATTTTTACTAGGAAAGTTTGAAGAGAAACCAAGCAAAATGAGCTTATAATTCCAAGTTCATGCTTTATGCAACAGTTGGGAATGATTTCGCGATGCATTCTAATGTTGGTACGATATTGCTACGGTCAATTTGTAAAGCGTCACGTCCGCACTCGTCTCCTTTGCAGCGGTTTATACACGGAACTACACTTTACCAAATTCTAAAATTTCACACGTTCCGGACCTTACTAAAGAAAAAGTTGGAGTATTTAGGTATAAGTACCTTAGAATTTGACAAGTGATACTGAAAGAAGCGAATGTTGTTTTAATTTTATATAGTGGAAGATGACAATTCGTGAACAAAAATATAAAGTTTTGTAAAAGTAGACTCGTGAAATATTTTATATAACACTAGCTTTTACCCGCAACTTCGTTTGCGATATTGAGGTAGTTGTATTAGCCTAGAGTAGATCCTCTGTAGACATATTTAATAATTTTATGAGGTAGTCATTTAGGGTAGGTAGGTATTTTATAATATTATAAAAGTATTTTATATATTTTAAAATCGTTCTTTTATAATCAAATTAGAATTATTATGTAGTTATTTCATTATATTATTTATAAAAGTAGGGTATATATATAAATATAGGTAAATGTTGTATATAAAAAACAATATCAACGTTTGCCCGCCCGCGTTTGGGTCGCCCACTTATCGTCTACGTACGTCCCGCAACCCAATCTCATGCGCCACCGCGGCACAACAGTGCGCCCCCGGCCCGCTAGATAGAAGAGTTTCGACAGTTCGAATCCGATACATTAAACTCTGAAAAGGATATCACCAATAATAATTATTAGGAATTAATAACCTAAATACAAATGTTCATTGAAATAATGTAGGTAAATACGAAAAACTTTTATACTTACAAAATTGCACTCCTCTTTTACCCCCTTAGGGATTTAATTCACAAAAAGGGATATCGGAAATAATCATTATTAGGAGCTTATAACCCAAATATAACGTTTTATTTAAATAACTTTGAAAATCAGAGAACTTTCATACTAACTTTGCACCCCCCCTTTTACCCCCTTTTTAGGAATGATTTGGGAAAAAATATTTTACACGTGTTTCATGAATTTTAATGTTACTTTTAATGAATAAACTTCATACTGAATTATATTCCAATAAATTCAAAAACGGCAAAGTTTCATACTAACTTTGTACCCCCGTTTTACCCCCTTAGGGAGTGAATTTTCAAAAATCATTTTCTTAGTGCTCTCCTACGTTATAAAAGGAATCCCTGTGCAAAATTTCATTATAACCCTGCAGGGTCACAGTGTAGGCATGTAAGGCAGAGTGCAAGGTAAACATAAAATAAATAGTTTATCAAATTAAGCAAGTTAAATAAAACATATGAATATGTGTGCTACCTAGAGATGTATTGGAAGTCGGTACCAACCAAAATTTTTGTATTACAGAGACGCGACAGTGGACTTAAACTTTGTACCTGTATATGTTTTCGGTTGTATGATTTTCGGTTTGGTTGGCACCGACTTCCAATACATCTCTAGGTAGCACACATATTCATATGTT
The DNA here is from genome assembly GCA_015888305.1 of Antheraea pernyi. NCBI lineage: Eukaryota > Metazoa > Arthropoda > Insecta > Lepidoptera > Saturniidae > Antheraea > Antheraea pernyi. The sequence goes on from MU162963.1 coordinate 9,470, forward strand.
TTATTTAACTTGCTTAATTTGATAAACTATTTATTTTATGTTTACCTTGCACTCTGCCTTACATGCCTACACTGTGACCCTGCAGGGTTATAATGAAATTTTGCACAGGGATTCCTTTTATAACGTAGGAGAGCACTAAGAAAATGATTTTTGAAAATTCACTCCCTAAGGGGGTAAAACGGGGGTACAAAGTTAGTATGAAACTTTGCCGTTTTTGAATTTATTGGAATATAATTCAGTATGAAGTTTATTCATTAAAAGTAACATTAAAATTCATGAAACACGTGTAAAATATTTTTTCCCAAATCATTCCTAAAAAGGGGGTAAAAGGGGGGGTGCAAAGTTAGTATGAAAGTTCTCTGATTTTCAAAGTTATTTAAATAAAACGTTATATTTGGGTTATAAGTTCCTAATAATGATTATTTCCGATATCCCTTTTTGTGAATTAAATCCCTAAGGGGGTAAAAGAGGAGTGCAATTTTGTAAGTATAAAAGTTTTTCGTATTTACCTACATTATTTCAATGAATCTCATCAAACTACCCTTGAAGTACATCCTTTCTAATAAAAAATGAATCATCGAAATCGGTTAGCGTAATATTGAGTTATTCGTCTATTTTTCGTGTACATACTTAATGCAAATTTATAACTTATACGGTTTTGCACTGGATGCCGTTGTCGGAACTGTACCAAATTGAAATGGGACCACACTGGAAGTACCAGCTTTCAAATAAAAAAAGAATAATCAAAATCGGTTCACCCAGTCCAAAGTTATGAGGTAACAAACATAAAAAAAAAAAAAAAATACAGACGAATTGATAACCTCCTCCTTTTTTTGAAGTCGGTTAAAAATATAATTTAATTGAAATTTTTGAATTGCAATTTACTATATCATGTTATCATCCACCGCCAGTGCCGCTGCATCACATTCAAGAGACGAGATTACAACACGACCGGAACGTTGATATTAGCGCCACCATATTATAAATATACAGTGACACTATCGCCAACATATTAGATACACATTGATACTAGCGCCACCATATTAAAGATACATAA
>MNPI01028655.1:0-21773 GCA_015888305.1 Antheraea pernyi
GTCTGCCGGGCCGGCTAGTATAAGAATAAAATTCTATAAAAAAAATAACGTTAGGATTACAAAAATGAAGCCAACAAAATTTATGTTAATTATTAATCAAATTTAATTATATGTTATTTTAATAAAGACATTTAGAATTAGAATTAAAACTTTTCACTTACCAGTAACTAACCCAGTAATCAACTGAGCCTGCTGTTACAATTGCCGATATAACTATGCCGAATGTCATAAGTAGAAAGAAGATGTTTCCCCCAGCTCGGAAGTATGAAGACAATACCTCCCATCGGAGATTCCCTGATTGTCGTTCTTCGTCTTTTATCTTCTGAGCCTCAAACTGAGGTATCTCTTCACCTTCGTTTGTACTTGATTGACTTCTTAAGAGAGGAGATCTTTCTTTATCTTCGATGCTCTGAAGAAAAATAAAATTATAATAACGAAATTTTACTATAGCCAGCCATTACCAATGTGACATTATTTTAATGAATTAATGATTAAAAATACTCTCATGTTGGAAATTAAATTTCCTACAGGTATCTCATTAACACTTTTCCTGTTGTTTCAGCAGTTAATAAAATAACAAAAAAAAACACTGATTCACCGGTGTGAGTTACAGTTAAGTCTCAATAGGCACTGTTGTAGAGCGTTCAAGCTTGATTAATTCCCGAGTTCGAACATGATAACACAAAGTGCCGCTGATTTTTTTAAAAGCAATCAAATCAAACTTAAAATACACGTAGTTATTTTAAATAGGAAATCTACTCAATTTTGTGAGAGTACTTAGAGTTAATATTAAGTGCTCAAATTTTTAGGCTTATTAAATATATTTCCAACACAGCTGTGCATCGGGACAATAACCACGATCTATACATAAATAGCCAAAAAAAATCTAACATAATTTCTCTACCGACGTTCTTTTTTTTGGTTCATTTTGTTTCAATGAAAAAAATTTCCACTTCGTTTTTTACCATAAAATCAATGAGTAGGAATCTTTATTTATAAGTTTCTATCGGGCATACTTCACGCTCCTTACGTCTACAATCTACAACACTGTAACCAAATATAAACAATAATACTCAACATACATGAGAATGTCTGTATATTAACACGAGAATTAAAACAATAACTGCCTCTACTATATTTGAATTTAGACCGCTTGATGACCACTAGAATAATCTAAAGCGTAAAAACACAAATTACGACATATGTCTTTTAAAGTGAAGATATTTCAATCCGATGACGGTGAGTTAAATAAACTAAATTGAGTTAATGACTAATGGATATAAAAAGGTAGTACTATTACTAATGTAGTAGTTTTATAAAACGCATAATGACGGCTAATACGAAGTAAGCTTCGCGATTACACTTTAAACGCAAGTATGGCTTCCGATGTGTGTCATCACTGACTAGCGAACTTATACTACAATGCACACTATACAATTTCATAAGAAGCATTCTAGTCTTGATACTTGTAAGACTTCTTTCACATACCTACAAATATTTAAATTTAAATCTTTTATGTTATGAGTACTTATTACATTATTTTATAATCAAAATCATAGACAACTTCAAAGACTTCACTACAAATAAAAGCTATGTATCGTTTTAGCAATATTTTTTTACAAATAGAAATAAAAATATATCAATCCATACTAATATTATAAATGCGAATATGAATGTGAAATATCAAAACTATTTTTCCAGAGGGATATGTCGTTCTATATTAATATAGAAGTCGCGAGTAAAAAACTAGTATTCGATAAAATTGTTAACACTAAGAAGTTTACCAGTTTGATATGAAACTATTTTTGAATTCAAGAAGGCTTTACTTTGCGTAAATATATCAATAAAGTAGTTACTATATTACTTTCTTTTTGTTGTTTTAATTACTTATTTAGCTCTTCCTATTACTAGTTTCAGATTTAACTTTTTTAGGTACACCTCGAGCAAATATAATCAAACTTTTTTGTTGTATTTAGACGTAGTAGCGGCCAGTCAATTATAGGCGGGAGTGTAAAGTCCACTATAGTATTTAAGTAACTTTTAACAATTAAAGAAGAAAAGAAACTCACTCGTGAACTAAGACTATCGGAATCCTTTTCTTTTCCTTCTTGCAATGACGTCAGCATCATAGAGAATTCCTTTCCAGCAGAAGCCAACTCATCGAAGGTGCCCATATTTTCGACTCGACCCTATAGTTTATTGATTAATTGACTTCCAAAATGGTATAATATATTATTTACATACTACTGGGAAATTTATAAAGACATTTTTATACTGTATCCGTGTTATTACAAAAAAAATTAAATACTTGCTTTAAAAAGGTTTCGTAATAAACGCACCGCGCTCGCCCGAGGCAAGTTCGCGTTATCCTTTTTCGCAAGTCTAACCTAACGTAACCAAAGCGAGACAAAAGAACAAAGATGGCGAACATTCAGCGACCGCCGTGCATTTAATATGAAACCTTTCTAAAGCAAGTATTCAATACGTATTTAATCTTTTTGTAATAACACCGTATAGGTATACATTTAATCACAATCTTTTCTGATGGGAAATGACGATGTGGTCTAACATGGTAAACACGCTAAAACTAGGGCTGGGTCTTAAATGCAGTTGCTGGAACATACCAACAGGTGCTTAGCGACAGACTTTCAACTTGAGAGTAGCAACTAGCTAGGTGGACTTAAAAAAGCCCTACCTACCACCATGCTTTTTATACTTTAAAGAACAAAATCTTATTAAGACCGTCTAAAATGTTGTTAAGTGTTCGAATTGGAAAATTAATACGTCAAGAACCTAATTAATTATTTTAACAAATACGTGCGTGTATCAGTGTACACACGTAAGAAGTGAAACTTCTTTATGACATCATTTTTCGAAAAATGATCTAATATATTTACAACTTTACAGAAATTGGTTAACTAAAGCTAAATTAGATAAAGTTTAAGCAAAAGGTTTTTATTATTATATGAAATATATGGTTTACATTCCACGGAATCTGATCATTGTGAGCGCACCTTTAGAAATAAACATGGCGCGTAACGGAAAAATGTACAGGAATTAATATGACCGAAAAACGTTACATACTATTTTACATGCTCTAAAATTCCTCCCTACGCCGATAAAGAAGGTTCACTTCAAAAATAAAAAACAAACCTCATTCATGACTATGATGTAGTCAGCAGCCTTTAAGAAATGTATCTGATGCGTGACAAGAACTCTTGTGCATCCTCGTAGGTAGCCATTAATGCATCCATCGAATAACTGCCGCCCAACGTTTGCGTCCACCGCTGACAACGGATCGTCCAATAAGTATATATCAGACTGTAAATATTAATATAAATGCATTTCTCAAATAATGTTATAAATATTTAATACTATGTTGTATCTTTTCTTAATACATTTTATTCTTCTACACGCTTCACTATTTTCAATTCGTCAGAATTACACTAAATATTGTTATTCCATTTTAAGTAGTTTAAATTTTAAGTCGTTTATAATCTATATGTAGTTCACAGGTTAAAGATTCCATCTTTTATGTAAATATAATATCACACGATGTATTTATTCTCTATTACTTTTATATAAAATACATTATATATGTTTTAAAATAATTGATTATATTAATCTTAAAAAAACATTAATTATTTTATGTCTTCTGGTTTAAATTATACTAATATTATAAAAAAACATTAACTATTTGATGTTTTCTGCTTTAAATTGTAACAACGAATTATACAATTCTGAAAATGGGTCCCTATGCCAAGTATATTTTATATATAAAACAAGGCGCACGTTATCTGTAAAACAAGATTGTGTATATTAGTGCTCCTATTAGTATATCCACATATTTCAAAGTAAAATTAATACTAAAGTGACCGCGATCCTATATGTTATGTGAAAAGATTTGTTAAACGCCAAATTTGCCAAATTTTACACTGTATTGAAGAAGCTAAATCATATAACTCAGCGTTTACGATGTCAATTAATAACCTTTAGCAATAATTAGTAAATATACCAATTTAGCTAGGAAAAAAATTAGACTATCTTTTCCGTAGACAATATGACGTCTAGAATAGTAATATTCAAACCTTGGTAACCTTCAAAGGTACTCTTTGTTTCCACTGTAGACTAAAAGCGTATGATAAACGGAAGTTTTCAAATAAATCTAATTGCTCTTTTAATATTGAGCGTCATTGTAAGTCTAACAAAAAAACCTAATAACAAGTAGAAGAACTCTGCCCTCATGTTATGAGCGGCCTGTTTACTACAAATATCAAATCAATTTACTTCTCTATAGACGGAGCGAGCCAAATTGATTCTGGCGCGCTGACCCCCCGAGAGGGATACGCCCCTTTCGCCCACTAGGGTTTGGTCGCTGTACGGGAATTGTTTGAAATCCTTTTCCAGTGCACAAGCTCTGCAAACCTGCCAATAGAATTCTAATAATGTTACTTCTTAGATGATAAACTATATAATTGTAACTATTTCAAAGTTATATTATCAAAATTATATAGATAGATGGAAGCTTCATTTCACGGTCTCACTATCGCTTAAGGGATTAAATGAGAGACGAACAATTTTAACCACTGTTAAATTTAATTGACACTTATATGAAAAAAAAATGATTTAAAAATAACTTCAAATTTGCTAATTGAATAGAGTTTTTATTAATTGTTTGAAGAACTTATCAAACAATGATTCAAGTAGATAAATATAATAAACGTATCTACAATATATATTTAGGACAGAATGCAAGCTGAAATAATACAGACCCTCTTATATTTTTCCGGTTCAAATGGCAAGCCGAATAGTATATTTTCACGAACGGTGCTGGGGAATAGCCATGCCTCTTGGCACGCGTACGAGATCCTTCCATTTATTGAAACTGTGCCGGAGGCCGCGGGCAATTCTTTTAGTAATAATTGCAATATTGAAGACTGAAAATAGAGAATAAATATATAATAACATTTTATCTTTACCAATATTACTCGTACATACGACTTAGATATGCGTTACATATGAGACTCTTAATACTTTTATACGTTTATTTACTCAAAAGTCCATCGTAAATATATAATTATGAATGATGCAATTAAAATACTTCTAACGACACAAATATTGATTAAATATTAGTGAAATTATAAGAGTCATATGTATCTATATGCATTACATTTAATAAATAGCTTTACTGTTTCCAATCGATGATGAATTAATTGTTAGATTGTTTGAACATCGCATCGTTTACGGAGGTTCGAATCCTTCTAGTAGCTTATGAAGGAAAAGGTCGTGTTGAAATCATAGCATGGCGATAAGGCTTTTTCTAAGTCCACCTAACTTTATAGGCGGCAAACGAATAGGTGGGTCACCTGATGTTAAGTGATCACGACCGTCCATAGACACTAGCAACACCAGGGGAGTCGCAAGTGCGGTGATGGGCCTCCGGCGCTCTCACTGACCGAACGAAAAGCAACAATGCAAGCAATGTTACTTTACGTCGGTGTTCTGTGACTATCTAATACCCTCAGTTGAAAATTTGTCTCCAAACACAGATTGGTGTTTTCTAACACCTGTACTCGAGTGCTAGTCTACGTTTAGTATGTTTACCTTCTTAAACCACACCACAGAGATTATGGTGAAATGCTAAAATCTATACGGTGTTATTACAAAAAGTTAAATACGTATTCAACACTTGCTTTAAAAAGGGTTCGTACTAAATGCACCGCGCTCGCCCGAGGCAAGTTCGCGTTATCCTTTTTTCGCAAGTCTAACCTAACCTAACCAAAGCGTGAAAAAGAACAAGATAGCGAACATTCAGCTAGCGCGGTGCATTTAAAACGTAACAAAGAAAGTATTTAATACGTATTTAACTTTTTTGTAACAACACCGACTAAGTATATGAAAACCTAAGTACTGTCATAACGTATTTTCCTTCTCCATTTACCTATTACACATTTTATACATTTATTATTAACGATCCATAACTTTTTTAGTCTTTCTCTACTCTCATATACCCTCATTCACATATTTATCACTCTTCTAGCAATATAATTGTCATTACTCCTAATGACATGCCCATACTATGTCAACCTCTTCATTGGTTATTTTTTCGTACTTCCTTTGATTTACTAATTACGAGTCTATCCTAGTAGTCCGGTGAAGACACTTGTAGTCCGGTGAAGCTGTATACACATACTATGTCAACCTATCACTCCTCAACGTCGTCATTGGTTATTTTTTCGCACATCCTTCGATTTACTAATTACGAGTCTATCCTAGTAGTCCGGTGAAGATACTTGTAGTCCGGTGAAGCTGTTAAGACCTTGCTGGATCAATAGCGTAGTCAGTTCGAAAAAAAAAAACGAGTCTATCCATTCTACTTACACCACATAACCATAAGACTAGTAATATATAAGAGATAGTTGTATTTTTTATTACCTTTCCAGAACCAACGGGTCCTATGATGGCGCAGAGTTTCCCTTTTCGTAAACGCATAGAGATATTTTTGAGAGCCAAGAAATTAGGGTCACCCGTCCAACTCGCTGACACATCACGGAGTATAACAGCTGTGTCATCATGAAGTGATAAACTCCGCGTAAACTTTGAATTTTTTCTTTTTAAATTACCTGCATAATGTGAATACATTTTTATCAAACAATGATTTTATTTTGAACGTAAGCTAAACACAATACGTTGTCTCGCCTGGATAATTTTGTAGGTGGTGAAGCTACTACAGGTTTCAGCATGAATGGGTCGGCTCACCCGGGGTAGTACCACCCTCTCATAGAAAACCGATGTGAAGTAACAGTGCTTGCATTGTTGCGTTTCGCTCGGTCAGTGAGAGCGCCGGATAACCCACCTTCCCTCCCCCAAACACAGAGTGGCAAAGCACTTGCAACTCTTTTGGTGTTGTAAGTGTCTATGGACGGTGGCGATTACTTGGCATCAGGTGAACCAACTGTTCGTTTACCTCCTATAAGAAAAAAAACCTTGACGAATTATATACCTAAATCTTCCACGTGAATCACTGTATCTACTGGTTAAAACCGCAGGAATAATAACGCTTACCAACATTCAAATGCACTCTTGTTTTCACTGTAAACCTGTCGCTACAATCTAATCATTACATCGTATAAAACAAAGTCTTCTGCTAATGAACGGATTTTCATGCCGTTTTCACCAGTTGATAGAGTGATTCACTATGAAGATTTTAGTATATAATTTGTCTACGGTGTTTTTTTATTATCAGGGCGGGACGGCGCCCGCTGGGCCCGCTAGTGTAATATATATAGGGATAACAAGTAACGTAAAAAAATATATTGTACATATTGTATACAGGGGAAATAAATAAAAGAAAAATAATAAAGTAGGATATATAAAACAAAATATAAGAGAAGCGATTGCAGGCGTGACTCAAATAAATATCCAACAAAAATTATATGCAAAACATTTAATTTACAAAATTTGTGATAGTAATAAAAACTTTTTAAAATGATTTGTAAATGTAAGTACCGCGTTGAGATTGCGCATTGGAGGGGGCAGGTCGTTCCACCACCTATTAGCAACGAACCTAAAACTACCTCGAAATGAGTTGGTAGCATGCCGATGAGTACTTAACATATACTTCGAAGCTCTAGTTCTATAACTATTTTGATCTCTTGCCCAAACTAGTTTTACATAAAGATGTTCAGGCTTCCCGGTTTCCCGATAGTAGGTTTGTTTATTTGTTAGGCTTTCATGTCTTAACTTCTCAAACGAACATCATCAAATTTTGCATGCACGTTCCTAAGTGTACGGAGAAGTACATTGGGTACATTTTATAGAGAAATATTGTACTGCTCCCATTGCTTTACAAAAACCCAAGATGCACACTTAACGTCTCACAGCCGGCACACAGATATGAGTGCATAATTTTAGACTATGCACTCATTTAAAATAGCCTCGCGTCGCTTGCGTCCTTGTAAAAACGGATAACCCACCTTCCCTCCCCCAAACACAGAGTGGCAAAGCACTTGCAACTCTTTTGGTGTTGTAAGTGTCTATGGACGGTGGCGATTACTTGGCATCAGGTGAACCAACTGTTCGTTTATGTGTAATAGGAAAATGGAGAAGGAAAATACGTTATAACAGTACTTAGGTTTTCTTACACTTAGTCGGTGTTGTTACAAAAAAGTTAAATACGTATTAAATACTTTCTTTGTTACGTTTTAAATTCATCCCGCTGTAAGAAAACCTAAGTACTGTTATAACGTATTTTCCTTCTCCATTTTCCTATTACACATTTTATACATTTATAATTAACGATCCATAACTTTTTTAGTCTTTCTCTACTCTCATAAACCCCCATTCACATATTTATCACTCTTCTAGCAATATAATTGTCATTACTCCTAATGACATGCCCTATACACATACTATGTCAACCTATCACTCCTCAACGTCGTCATTGGTTATTTTTTCGCACATCCTTCGATTTACTAATTACGAGTCTATCCTAGTAGTCCGGTGAAGATACTTGTAGTCCGGTGAAGCTGTTAAGACCTTGCTGGATCAATAGCGTAGTCAGTTCGAAAAAAAAAACGAGTCTATCCATTCTACTTACACCACATAACCATAAGACTAGTAATATATAAGAGATAGTTGTATTTTTTATTACCTTTCCAGAACCAACGGGTCCTATGATGGCGCAGAGTTTCCCTTTTCGTAAACGCATAGAGATATTTTTGAGAGCCAAGAAATTAGGGTCACCCGTCCAACTCGCTGACACATCACGGAGTATAACAGCTGTGTCATCATGAAGTGATAAACTCCGCGTAAACTTTGAATTTTTTCTTTTTAAATTACCTGCATAATGTGAATACATTTTTATCAAACAATGATTTTATTTTGAACGTAAGCTAAACACAATACGTTGTCTCGCCTGGATAATTTTGTAGGTGGTGAAGCTACTACAGGTTTCAGCATGAATGGGTCGGCTCACCCGGGGTAGTACCACCCTCTCATAGAAAACCGATGTGAAGTAACAGTGCTTGCATTGTTGCGTTTCGCTCGGTCAGTGAGAGCGCCGGATAACCCACCTTCCCTCCCCCAAACACAGAGTGGCAAAGCACTTGCAACTCTTTGGGTGTTGTAAGTGTCTATGGACGGTGGCGATTACTTGGCATCAGGTGAACCAACTGTTCGTTTACCTCCTATAAGAAAAAAAACCTTGACGAATTATATACCTAAATCTTCCACGTGAATCACTGTATCTACTGGTTAAAACCGCAGGAATAATAACGCTTACCAACATTCAAATGCACTCTTGTTTTCACTGTAAACCTGTCGCTACAATCTAATCATTACATCGTATAAAACAAAGTCTTCTGCTAATGAACGGATTTTCATGCCGTTTTCACCAGTTGATAGAGTGATTCACTATGAAGATTTTAGTATATAATTTGTCTACGGTGTTTTTTTATTATCAGGGCGGGACGGCGCCCGCTGGGCCCGCTAGTGTAATATATATAGGGATAACAAGTAACGTAAAAAAATATATTGTACATATTGTATACAGGGGAAATAAATAAAAGAAAAATAATAAAGTAGGATATATAAAACAAAATATAAGAGAAGCGATTGCAGGCGTGACTCAAATAAATATCCAACAAAAATTATATGCAAAACATTTAATTTACAAAATTTGTGATAGTAATAAAAACTTTTTAAAATGATTTGTAAATGTAAGTACCGCGTTGAGATTGCGCATTGGAGGGGGCAGGTCGTTCCACCACCTATTAGCAACGAACCTAAAACTACCTCGAAATGAGTTGGTAGCATGCCGATGAGTACTTAACATATACTTCGAAGCTCTAGTTCTATAACTATTTTGATCTCTTGCCCAAACTAGTTTTACATAAAGATGTTCAGGCTTCCCGGTTTCCCGATAGTAGGTTTGTTTATTTGTTAGGCTTTCATGTCTTAACTTCTCAAACGAACATCATCAAATTTTGCATGCACGTTCCTAAGTGTACGGAGAAGTACATTGGGTACATTTTATAGAGAAATATTGTACTGCTCCCATTGCTTTACAAAAACCCAAGATGCACACTTAACGTCTCACAGCCGGCACACAGATATGAGTGCATAATTTTAGACTATGCACTCATTTAAAATAGCCTCGCGTCGCTTGCGTCCTTGTAAAAACAACTTTAAATCATTCAGATAATATCGAATTTTCAAAATCATAAGTTTATCGCATTTTTTTTATAGCAGGCACGGCTGTGGCTGACGGTAAGCGCAGTACAATCCAAAAACAATGGCGACCACCGAGTGACACACTTTCCATCGCCGGTCGCCGCTGTCATGACGACCTGCGAAAAGCTGGATATGCACAGGCTAATCCCGAAACGTGACCCGCAGAAGCGAATCACTATGACGGGCTTTTTCGCCATATACATGGTGGTTGCGACCCAGTCAGGCTGTAAAACCCTACCACCCCGCGTTCGCCATTGCCTCGTTCGTTATTCAGCAGGGTGCACCACGTGCAGGTGAGGTTGGCTTGGATGTCTCAAGTCTTAGATGTTATTCGACACCCCATACACCTCAAATATATACACACCCCAAACCACGTATATATACGTATATTGGGGAGCTTTTGCAGGACGGTTTTGAGCTATTCTTTTATTCGAGGTTGTGTCTTGGGTTTTTATATTTCAGTGACTGCTCCTAATGGATAAATCAAATCTAGAGTGACGCGAGCGAAGCCGCGAGCAAAAGTTAGTAGGTAATAAACTAAACAACGAAAAATAAATTCAAGATTATTTAAACAGAATACAAAAATTACATACCTGATTATGGAGGGCCTTTTGTTTACGCTTTTTATAGTTTCCATAACACAAATAACGTGCAAATGGCGGTTTTAAAGTTTATCCAATTGTTGGATTAAGAGTGTTTCTAAATACTAGTAACAGATAATTGACTAATAATACATATTATAAAACAAAGTCCTCTGACACGTCCGTCTGTCTGTATGTCTGTCTGTTCGCGATTAACTCAAAAAACTACTAAACGGATTTTAATGCGGTTTTCACCAGTAGATAGTGATTCACGAGGAAGACTTTGGTGTATAATCTTTTTCGTTTTTTTTATTATCAGGGCGGGACGACGTCCGTCACGCTCGCTAGTAAACATATAAATCCCACGGTAAACCAAGATTCGGCGTTTCACCATTTGAACATGAAATAAATATTATTAAAGTGTACTTACCGTAACCGTTTTGATTATTGATTGGCTGATCAGATTTCTGATGATAAGAAAGTGGTCGTACCGAATTATCTGCCGCATTAAAACTGCCCGATACGTTTCGGAACAAAGTAGACGTCGGTGGTAACGAAGCCTCGGGCATTAAATCTGTTCGGTCCTCTGCGAAAAAAAAAACTAACCTATATAAAGATGAACATGAAGCATATAAAAATGAACGTTATAAAAATTGTCTTCATCCTTATTCTTACTAATATTGTAAATGCGAAAGGGAGTTTATTTATTACCATTTCACGTATTAACTCTTTAACCGATCATCATGAGATTTCGGATAGACTTAATCAAAGGTACAGAAAGGGACATAGAGTATATATCATTAAATAAAAATTACTGTTACCGAGGCATAAGTGAAATGTACATTAACCTGAGCATAAACCCGAGAAAGAGCTAGTAATTGGGACACATAAAAATAGCAACAGATAATAAAAAATATCTGAACCTTCGTGGCGCGCCTGGCAGATTTGGAATATCGAAATTATTTTAAACAGATAATCTATATATAAAAAGACAGTGGAGAAAAATTTCTCTTCTCTGTTTCTCAGCTGATTTTCTTACCATTTCACGCATTAACTCTTTAACCGATTAACTCTGTAAAGGAACATAGGGTACCTATTATTCAATAAAAAATACTGTTCCCGAGGCATAAGTGAAATGTACATTAACGTGAGCATAAGCCCGAGAAAGAGCTAGTAATTACACATACTACACATACTATAAAAATAGCAATAGATAACAAAAAAAATCTGAACCTTCGTGGCACGCCTGGCAGATTTGAAACATTGAAATTATTTTGTACAGGTAATCTATATATAAATAGACAGTGGAGAAACAGTTAAGAACATCTCTCTTCTCTGTTTCTCAGCTGATTTTCTTCATTCTTCTATTATTTGGTTACGATTGGTGAGCTTTAGTGTTTTTTTTAACTTTATTTTTGGCAACCAATCTTTTAGATTATTACTGCCATTGTCAAGTAGTTAATAGTATTACAAGTTCTTCTATTCCATCTTCGGCAATCAGTCTTCTAGTAGACTATTGCTGCCACTTCCAAGAAAAATTGAGCCGTCACGGGACGCCTGGCTCATATGAAACACATGTGTAACGTAGTAAATAACACTGTATAACACTATAGGTATGCGAGCTCAATACGGCAAGAGAAATTGCGCACAGTCGCTTACGGATGGCATCGTGTCGCCACATCTCGCCACGTCAACAATCAGGTTTACCGTCGCCTATAGATATTTCACATCAAAAAGACGACTGTTTAATTACCAAACATTTACGTTAATTAGATACAGGATTACAAAATCATATAGCTTGGCGACGCGTGTCGTCGCGACACGTCGCCACGCCAGCAGTCGGTCTGACACGTCGCTATAAACATTTCACATCAACAAACGTGTCCGAGCCGCAGACATAGCAGAGTGTTATAATGAAATTAATATGGTAGTCGCTTTGAAATTTGTTTACAAATTAAATAATACCAGAACAAATATAATGTACGGTCACAAATACTTACCTAGTAAGAGGAATTCCTGAACCCTCTTCAGTGAGACAAACAGTTCGGCAGTAAACGATAATACTAATGGCAATATCAGAGTTATATTAATTTGTGCAGCGTTCATGAATTGTTGTAAGGGATAAATCTGAAAAACAATTGAAATACATTACGAAAATACTCAATACTGTCAAAGTACTTTGTCCCTTATACTCTAATATAGCATAAATCGTCCTCAAATTGTAGTACGCTTTCTTTCTCTTAAGTAAAATATATATATTTTAACAATAACGTAAACTATATCCCTCGCAGTTGTTAGTTATTAGACACATAGACTCATTGACATATAAAAGCCCAAGACACACAGTCTCCAATAACAGTAGCGCTCAAAACCATCCCGCAAAAACTTCCCAACGTACATACGTGGTTTATAGTTATGCGATAAACTTATGGTTTTGCAAATTCAACCTTACCTTGAGTTAAAGCTGTTTTTACAAGGATAATCCAAAATTATGCACTCATTTTTGTGTGCCGGTGGTGAGACGTTATGTGTGCATCATGGGTTTTTGTATATCAATATTATACACTACTACAATTTACATGTAATGAAATTGTTGCATATACAAAACAAGTATCTGGACAAGGAAACTAAATCACGCAATAGTTCCGTAAACAGAAACGATGTAATTTTATTAATAAAATATGCACAATGTTCGTCAGTAAACATAAACAGACATAATGATGGCATCGCGTCGCCACGTCTCGCCACGCCAACAATCAGGTTTACCCTCGCCTATAGAAGTTTCACATCAAAAAGACAACTGTTTAATTAACAAACAATTACGTTAATTAAATACAGAAATACAAAATCATATAGTTAGGCGACGCGTGTCATCGCGACACGTCGCCACGCCAGCAGTCGGTTTGACACGTCGCTATAAACATTTCACATCAACAAACGTGTCCGAGCCGCAGACATAGCAGAGTGTTATAATGAAATTAATATGGTAGTCGCTTTGAAATTTGTTTACAAATTAAATAATACCAGAACAAATATAATGTACGGTCACAAATACTTACCTAGTAAGAGGAATTCCTGAACCCTCTTCAGTGAGACAAACAGTTCGGCAGTAAACGATAATACTAATGGCAATATCAGAGTTATATTAATTTGTGCAGCGTTCATGAATTGTTGTAAGGGATAAATCTGAAAAACAATTGAAATACATTACGAAAATACTCAATACTGTTAAAGTTATTTACTATAATATAATATAAATCGTCCTCAAGTTGTAGTACGCTTTCTTTTTCTTTAGTAAAATAGATATATTTTAACAATAACGTACACTATATCGCGCGCGGTTGTTTGTTATTAGACACATAGACTCATTGACATATAAAAATCCAAAACACACAGTCTTCAATAAAAGTAGCGCTCAAAACCGCTCCGCAAAAACTTCTCAATGTACATACGTGGTTTATAGTTATGCGATAAACTTATTATTTTGCTAATTCAACCTTACCTGAACGAGTTAAAGTTGTTTTTACAAGGATAACCCAAAATTATGCACTCATTTTTGTGTGCTGGTGGTGAGACGTTAAGTATGCATGGTGTGTGTGCATATGTGTGTGTGTGGTTTTTGTATATCAATGTATACACTACTACAATGTACATGTGACTAAATTGTTGCATATAAAAAACAAGTATCTGGACAAGAAAACTAAATCACGCAATAGTTCCGTAAACAGAAACGATGTAATTTTATTAATAAAATATGCACAATGTTCGTCAGTAAACATAAACAGACATAATATATATCTATCCATGATATATATCCCTACATACTATATACATAAATTAACTATGACTCAAACCTACCATCACTAACTTTTGCATACACATTTCCAGGATCATTGAAAAGAACACAAAATACCTTTCACCCAGAAACAATGTACTGTTCTCGACAGATAAATCAAATGAACATTGACGAGTGCGAAGTCGCGAGCAAGAGCTACACAGAACTAATACCGTAATATTGTCTTCTTACAATAAAAAAAAACATATATCCAGTTCACCAGCAGTATATGTGAAATCTACAACAAATGATAAAATAATTATATAAACGACTAGCCTCTGCCCGCGACTTCATTCGCTTGGAATAGTTTCTTTGGGCTAACGCTACACGCAACGGAAGCTCTCAAAAGGAAAAAATCCCCGATTTTGAAATATTCTTCATTAGTGCTCCGCTCCTATTCGTCTTAGCGTGATGATATATAGCCTATAACCTTCCTCGATAAAAGAGCTATATAGCACTGAAAGAATTTTTCAAACCAGACCAGTAGTTCCTGAGATTACCCCCTACAACGTCACAAACTTTACCTCTTTATAATGTTAGTATAGATAATGTAATCTATCTCCTTCTTTCGCACGTTAAATCTCATAGGTGGTATATATTTCTTTTTTTAATGTCGCTTTTTCATTTCATTGAGTTTAAAATCACAATGACACGAAAGAAGTCTTTACAAAGAAAATTACCTTATTAGTGTTCTTATTACATCACTCATAGTCATCGGAAGTAGTAACTTATAATGAACATTAAATAAACACATATATACATAGATATGTGTCGAAAAATTACTTGTTTCAATTATATACTTACAACGGTGGCACTCATTACATTTCCAAAAAGTATATATGTAAGTATTGTGATGAACAGCGCTGTCCTTTCCGTAAAAATCATAAATCCTATAAACACTGTCCTGAATATTGTTGCCGTTCTTACTTTCTTCAATTCTTCTTT
The DNA here is from genome assembly GCA_015888305.1 of Antheraea pernyi. Taxonomy (NCBI): domain Eukaryota; kingdom Metazoa; phylum Arthropoda; class Insecta; order Lepidoptera; family Saturniidae; genus Antheraea; species Antheraea pernyi. The sequence goes on from MNPI01028655.1 coordinate 15,595, forward strand.
TCTTTTCTCTCCCACTACTTTCTGGAATGGTATCTCCCAAGCGTACATTTTGATCACCTAAAAATATTGAACATTTTACACATTTAAATATATTAACTCTGCCCTCCCAATATATTCTTAATAATTTAATGTATCTCCAGAGAAACTAAGATATGCTAGATCTAGTAAAAGACATAATTTAAATACTAGAAACAGCAACAAATCGGTCATTTCATGCTTCAGGCTCACTAAGTCCAAAAAACAGTTTTTTAGGTAATAGAGTTAGGTTTTATACCAAAACACATTACCGATTTACCGGATAGTGAGTTCAAGAACCATGTCAAGCGGGTTTTAATGTCTAAAGGTTATTATCATAGGATGGATCAATGTGAACGATTGTGACGTCTGGAAATGACGCCCCTCTCTGTGCTGGATGCACTACTGTTACTGTTACTGTTTGTACTATTGGCCAGCGTATTATTAATTGGACACTCTTAAAAGTGATTGAGGATTAGTACAAATACACACTTTGGATTATGGGATTATAACACATCTTTACAAATATCTGGTTTATTTAAAATTGTGTATTATAGTGGACGTTACTTTGCACTTCTGCTTGGAATTGATTGAACACTACTACGTCTTATTGCAACAAAAAGCGAATCAATTAATCTTAAAATATAATATTTAATGGTGGATTTCCGCAAAGTAACGCCTTATTAAACCAAATTTAAATGTATTACTGTATCTGTTTTTTAAGGTTATCCGCCTTAATTATTAATATTTGGTTAGCTGGATCAACAGAATGATTAAAAATAGCAATGAACTGGCTCGTTTATTTTACATTGATGTAGATACATTATATGTTGCATAATACAGACGATTTTTTCACTGTTTGTACTATTGACCAGTGCATTGTTAATTGGACACTCTTAAAAGCGGTTGAGGATTAGTACAAATACACACTTGGGATTATGGGATTATAACAACATCTTAACAATTATCTGGTTTATTTAAAATTGTGTATTATAGTGGACGTTACTTTGCACTTCTGCTTGGAATTGATTGAACACTACTACGTCTTATTGCAACAAAAAGCGAATCAATTAATCTTAAAATATAATATTTAATGGTGGATTTCCGCAAAGTAACGCCTTATTAAACCAAATTTAAATGTATTACTGTATCTGTTTTTTAAGGTTATCCGCCTTAATTATTAATATTTGGTTAGCTGGATCAACAGAATGATTAAAAATAGCAATGAACTGGCTCGTTTATTTTACATTGATGTAGATACATTATATGTTGCATAATACAGACGATTTTTTCATTTTTTGTCTCTTTGAGGCTATTCGTGAACTTCAAGGTTTCCTTTGTTTCGTACCTGTATCGGTGTTACGACATCGCGCTATTGCATGATCTCTATAAAGAATAAAATCACGAAACAAAGAAATGAGTGGAAGTGCTAACTAACATCGCGTATCAAAATCGCCAAAATGACGTAAACAAAATCTACAACTATTAATGAAACACCAATCACGTTTCAGAACCAATATAAATAATCCATACCAAATTAATTTTACTAACGTCCGCATCTAAATCAAACTCTCTTGTTTGAATATATTTTTTTATTCAACCCTTGAATAGTAACAAACACCTCCATTTACTGCTATATGTTAGAACAAGCACAGAACTATAGATCAAATATCGTCAGAATAACGGTCGTCATTAGCAAAGCGGACCGGAAAAATGAAACTACTAAAGTAGGGATGTAGCAACTTTCGTTACAAAAATTAGTTATCGATAATTTATTTCGATTACAATATAAATTTTGTTGTCTGAATTGGCTACCAAAATTTAATTAAAATCAGTTGAAGCTGAGTTGAGGAACTAATTTTTTCAAAACATTTTTCTTAATTAATTTGACTGATAATTAACAGCGACTGTTCATTATATTATATATTATGATCAATATCTAATTAGGATATTAATTAACGACGTTTTTTCTAGTAATTGATATGTTTAACTTTATAATAAATTACAACTAATCGCTATTATTGTCCTCATGTCGGGATCATAAAGATTTCCTGAATTGTAATATGAATATTCTCGAAAATCGCTGCATTTTGTTATGATAAAAATAAGTCTTACAAATTAGAATACCTTTCCACGTTAAAGTCAACCTCCAAACTTTTAGTTTGAAGCTTAGAAGTGTTAATTCGCTCCATACGCAAATAAATCTTGAACTGTATTTTCGTCATTGATCGTTTTTAGTTAGATTTATTTAACGTACCTAGTTTATTTAACAACGGCATGTAAACGTCATTCAAAAGATTGGTGTTTCGATAACTGTTCAAATCTAAACCGTATGTCTTTTTATTGTAATGTTTGATTATTGGAACGAAGTGTATTCCATTTTTAGTCGATATCGATTATACTAGTAAACGATTTATCCAGCTCTAATTGAGTAACGAATAAATTATTACTTGGCTAATGAGGTTCTGTGAATTTAGAATATACTTTATCACTATAAATTTAAAGTTCTTTATAAATAATGAAGTTTCATGCCTCCAATGTTTTTTTTTAATTTAATTTAATTATACTCCCCGTCCCCGATACCAAGTAACACCTCCATTTAGCTCATTTTAATTTCTACAGACATTTAACATTCCATGATTGGGAAAAGAGTACATACAATCGCTGTCGTGGTGTTAAAACATGATTAAGTACCAATTGAGTGCATATTTGGGGAACTACACGAACTCATAGATGACACACCACGCCTACATAGCACTTCCACTCTTCTTTTTCTTCCGTAATTAAAATAATCTGCCGTAATCAAAAGTTTTCATGCATTATCATGAGACTATCTTTTTAATTAGACCCGATTGTATTTTCGTTATCACCAGCTTATATTATTCTTACATCGATACGTATTACACGTAAGCATAACTGAAGTGTGTAATGGTTTTGCAAGTCAGTATAGGAAACGGTTACACCAATCTTAAGTGACTTTTCAAAGTATTATGCTTTTCCTAAGGAGCGAAGCAGTAATAATAAAATTAAACAGAATCGTCTTTAAATCGGTAAAAACTATTAATATAGATATGATAGTGGACGCTATTTTGCACTTTCGCTTAGAATTGATTGAGCACTACTATGTCTGTGTAATCACGACAATCGATTACACGTGTTTCGCTCCATCACGGAGCATCCTCAGATCGATGTTGACTCTTCCTGCCTGATGGTAAGCACAGTACAATCCAAAAACAACGGCGAGCACCGAGTGACACACTATCCATCGCCGGTCGCCGCTGTCATGCCGGCCTGCGAATAGCTGGATATGCACAGGCTGATCTCGAATCGCGACCCACAGAAGCGAATCACTATGACGGGGTTTTTCGCCATATACATGGTGGTTGCGACCTAGTCAGGCTGTAAAACCCTACCACCCCGCTTTCGCCATTGCCTCGTCCCTTATTCAGCAGGTTACACCACGTGCAGGTGAGGTTGGCTTGGGTGTCTCAAGTCTTATGATGTTATTCGACACCCCTTACACCCATATTTAATTATGGATTTCCGCAAAGTATCGCCTTCTTCAATCAAATCATTAATATAGAACTGAGAGTAAGAAAGGGCCAAAGTTTCATATTATAACGTTGTTTCTGTTTGTACTAAAAAATTATAATAAAAAAGACCGAAATGATTGCAAACCTATTTGTTATGCTTATAAATCTCTCTTTATATACTTAATATCAAATTAAATCATTACTCAATATAAAACAAAGTCCCCTACCGCGTCTGTCTGTCGGTTCGTGATAAACCCAAAAACTACTGAACGGATTTTCATGCGGTCTTCGCCAGTAGATAAAGTGGTTCATAAGCAAGGTTTCAGTATATAATTTGTCAAGGATTTTTTTAATAATTAGGGCGGGACAACGTCTGCCGGGCCCGCTAGTATTAGATAACAATGTATTTTAAACTTACTTGAATACCGTTGATAACTTCACTCATCACTTTGATCCTCTCATCGGTTTTCTCTGCAATATAAAATCGGATCTTCCCAAGTAGACGACTGACAACACCTAAGAATTGGTAATGAAAATACATTTCAATATCTTCGTGTATTAATTAGTAATATTTAACATTTAACACGTTGACCTACAGACTTCTAGAATACGAGTAAAAATAAAATATATAATTGGAAAATTTTAACTTTAGTGTTAAAGTGGAGCTTAAATAATAATATCTACAAAATTGTTCTTTTTTTTTTAATATTTTATGCCTCTCCCTTTAAGAATCAAATTCTGGGTATAGCTAACTCGACAATATTTACAGGCCATGATAATACACCACTTTATCCATCTAAATTAGATTCTAGAATTATACATTTCACAAGACAGATTTTAAATTATGCAGTGTTAGGGTAACTTCAGTTTTTTTTTCAGAACTTGACATTGTTTCTACGTAATGGAAATCAACTCCACTAAATCCATAGATTAATTTATATATAATTAAACTTTTTTTCTATTCTATCGTAATAAAAAAAAGGAATGTCTGTACATATACTGTACGCACATAAGAAGTTATACTTCTTTAGCTTAAAAAAAGACATTGAATGCGATTAATAGCGTTATATGCAATTAATAGTTATCATTAAAATATTATAATAACTTTTAAAAGTTTTAGAACTTTAAATAAGGTTCTCCATGTTGTTTATTAGTGTTTGTTTTGATATTATTATTTTATATATGAAATGTGACCATGAACTACTACACGATTGAAAGGTGTTGACCATTAAACAGTCACCTGGTATGTGAATTTTTTTTTTCTCTTCACTAATATAAAACACGGTAGATTCATATATATTTCAATAACTACTTTGAATATAGTTATTAGTTCTCACGACACCTTGACATTCAATTACCAACCAACTTCATGGTGTTGCTTTTAAGTTTCCATGTGCGCGTGCATAGTAAAAATTCACTCATATATTTTTATCCAAACGCGCCAAAATAATTATCTTCGATAATTATATTTAAATTTATTAGTAAACATTAATTACCTTGTAGGGGTAAGGCAATAATAATCAAGGCTGCTAACCCGATCAAGGCTGCATAACCAGCCTGAATATAACCTAGATAGCAAACAGCAGTTAACTGTAACGGAATAATCCAAACGAAATGCAAGAACAGAAACGCCAGGTCGAACCTTTGTAAATCGTTTGACAATAGATTTACCACTTTTCCAGCTGTCGTTTCGCCTAACGAACCGTTGTTCATTCGCATTATCTGTAAAAAAAACATGGTCATAATGATATGCTTTTTTTTCATAATGAAAATGTTAATATATTCGTTTTTTTGACGTGGTAACGTCTTATAAATCGATGAACGCCGGCTGCACGCACGAAAACGCATGACTCATTGTCACGTTCCGCCTGAGTCGGGCGTGTAAGCGAGAGCGCGGAACAAGCGATAAGGAGGCGCGATCGGCTTAAGCGTTCGGCTTGTGATGCATCTAATAATATAGAATAATTCAATTCATAAAAGTATGCAATTTTTCATCATTATTTTCTTATGACGTTAACACGTAAAATTATCATCCTTAAACCGACTTTCCAGATGACCAATTATCTTGTAATTCAGGAGCCCGCGTGATCTTCTAGATGGTTCATATATTTCTTATGCTCACTCAAGAATTGTAATTCTTGTGCAATAAGTACTAGATAGAGTAGACGTTTTCTTTTTTATGTAATGAATTAATATAATTATGAACCATTATAAATCGAAAATACACGTATAAGTATTTATAATCATATTCTTAATACAGCCAGTATGAATAATTTCCTAAATGAAAGAAACCACAAAAAGTTTTCAATTGCTTTTTTTACATTATTTCTTAGAAATGATTCATAATCTAAACAAACATAATAGCACTAACTAAATCATTGATATGTGAAAACCCAAGATGCGGATTTGGCGTCTCAAAACCGTCCGCATAAAATGAGCGCACAATTCTCAATAGTGCGCTCATTTCAAATAGTCTCTCGTCACTCGCGTCACTGGACTTTTTGTACACTGCTTTGTAAAAACAACTTGAATTCGCGTAAAGTTGAATTTGCAAAAACATAAGTTTATAGTATAACTATGTACTACTTAGTTTATCGGTGAGTTTTGGGGACGGTTTCTACTTTACTTTTA
>MU162966.1:4305-18809 GCA_015888305.1 Antheraea pernyi
ATAACGCGATTAATGGGGCAAGGTGTGACTGTTGTGATACTATGACCTTAATTTAGAATGCAGCATGGAGTCTATTAAGATTCAGATCTGGACTGGGAATATCTTTAGTGAAATTGTTGCGTAGAAGATGAGCTAATGATTTATTCTCCTGGGTCAGGAGTGGCCGAGCTGTGCAGAGATCTCTTTTTTTTCTTTTTTTTTTCCAGATAACAATGATGCGCGGTCTTCAACATTACACGAGGGCGTGTAATTCGTCAGGACGGCCGTGTCGGAGGAAGCTATAAGTCGAGTTGATTATTGTTTGCACACATAATATTATTTGTCTTCATCTAAATTCTTAATTTAATTTTATTTGATTTATAACATTTTTACATAACTTAAAAGCCTTAATAATCTGATAAAAGTTAAGAATATTGTAATTCACATAACGACCAATCAGAACAGACCATGTGCCTCGAGCGGAGTCAAGACAACCATTTACTTTAAAAGGCGTACAGTTTTATTACTTTCAAAATACTTCATTTTTATTCTATTTCATTTGTTACATTTTTCTATAGCTTAAAACCTTAATAATGTAATAGAAGCTACATACAATGTAATTTACGTAATGACCAATCAGAGCAGAGCTAATGCCTCGAGCGTGGTCGAGGCGCCATCTTTACTTTTAGAAGGTGGACAGTTTATATGGGACATTCGTTTGGTAGCACCAGATCGAGTTGGATCGTTGATGAGAGTATTATTATATTCGGTGATTAAAGTAAGATCGGTGCCCCGAACTCGCTGCTCGGTCGTAGTTGTTAATTTTTGCAACGATATCATTGTATAGTGTAAAACTATTGTTGAATCTAAATTAAAATACATGAAACTGTCTACATTGTGTTTTGTGCTCGCATTTTACCCGAATGACGCCCACTAATGCCGTAACCACTAATGACGATGTCAACGGGAATAACGTTCTCCCCGACATATATATATATATATGTAAGACTAGCAGGGCAGACAGATGTTGTCCCGCTTTAACTAAGCCTTCCTCATGAATCACTTTACCTATTGGTGTATTCGTCACCGAAAATCCGTTCAGTAGTTTTTGAGATTATCGCGCACAGACAGACAGACAGACGTGGCAGAGGACTTTACTTTATAATATTTAGTGATGATTCACAATATAATCAATTTCGAAATAAAAAAAAGAACACATACCATTATTTTGAGTTTTATCTTCCCTCGGCAGTCCTTATACTGCCTCGACTTTTTTTGAAATATCTATTCAGTAAGTTGATGAATACAGTCCACGAGACATACTCCTGTGCCCGTTTTCAGTCATTCACGTCGGGTAAATGCCGGTCGTAAAAGCCGTGGCCGGGGGTCACGCCGACAATGGGTTCGGAGGGTAATTTTTCACGCGTGCTACAGTATAACGTTCACTCCATATAACTATTACCTCGATCGGTAATAATGCTCTATTGTATTGGGAAAATCAATGTTTTTTGTTACTAAATGACTTGTGGTTTTTACCCTAAGGTGTGTTCTTTGGTTGTCTTATATTACTTAATTTATAGACGTCATACTAGGAAGGAATAATCTACTGGATTTTTTTAGTATCAATCACACACTATTACGCAATATACATATCTTTGAGGCAATGTTTGTGCATATTTTTATATTTTTCATGCCAAAGAGCATCGAACAGGCAGACGGCCCCTCCTTTTTTTATTAGCGTGGGGAAATCTTCGGAGGAGAGGGTGGGTTATGTTTAGACAACAACTGTTTAGAAGATAAATTACTGAAAGAAATAATCATTGGTAACCATATAATAATTTTTGTTAAATGTTAATGACTACGTCCAGTGCCGCTACGACACACCCGAGAGGCGAGATTACAACGCAACCGGAACATTTCAGCGCCACCACATTAGAGATATATCGGGGGAGCCACTATTGACCTGCGATACCGCGCTATTGACTATATCGGGGGTGTTACTAATGACCTCAAACGCAATTTATTGAAGTTATCGACTGTTCATTATTCACCCTGGTGTGAGACGTCATTGGTTGGAGTTCGGCATATAAAAGGCAAGACGTCGTTGATCTGCCCGCACTTTTATATGGAAGTTATTGTAAGGCGAATCTCTACCGGAATAAATAGTCACAGTGCCTATAGAGTGTTATTGGTTTGCCTGACAGTCCGGCTGACTATAAATTTTGGGGTGTAAGGGGTGTCAAATAACATCTAAGACTTGAGACATCCAAGCCAACCTCACCTGCACGTGGTGCACCCTGCTGAATAACGAACGAGGCAATGGCGAAAGCGGGGAGGTAGGGATTTACAGCCTGATTGGGTCGCAACCACCATGTATATGGCGAAAAAGCCCGTCATAGTGATTCGCTTCCGCGGGTCGCGTTTCGGGATCAGCCTGTGCATATCCAGCTTTTCACAGCGGCGACCGGCGATGGATAGTATATCACTCGGTGGTCGCCGTTGTTTTTGGATTGCACTGTGCTTACCATCAGGCGCAGTGCAGTCATTTTGCCGTGCTACTATAAAAAAAAAAAAATTATTTTATAACATAGAATTAGATGACCGCGTTTACGTGACAAAGCGCACTAAAAATACTGAGCGCTATATTTTAAGATTCGATCGTTGAATTAAATGTCATAATTATAGTTGAATATGAAAGTATTTGTAGCGTCCAATTTAGTCTCATTATTTGGGTAATAAATAATACTACTTGTCGTGCAATGGTCGAACTAAGACCCTTTTATAGTTCTTTTTGGCCGCTTTGAATATAAACGTAAGTTTGGCCTTGCGTATTTTTTATTTTTATTTAATCGTATGGCTGAAATGGAGTAATCCGTTCTATTTTATTATAAATGGAGATTTAATTCTCTCGGCCATTTTAGGGCGTCGTCAGTAAGAATGATCAGGTCATCTGGAGAACCATTATATTTTCTTAATGGGCATCGTTGTATGATGTGTGCTAACGATTGGATATCCGCACCGCAGTCACAGCGTGGCGAGTCAATCCATCCACACCGGTATTTAAACTGTGCACATCGCCCGTGTCCAGTACGCAATCTGTTTAGTTTGCACCAGTCACCTCGGGGCAGATCGAAACCCTTTAATTTAACACATGGGTCGATGGCGCCCACCATACTATGATTTCATTACTTTTCGCCATTTGCTCAGTATGCTGGATTCCCCATTAGTTATTTCCGCAGCAATATTGTAAGCTGGTCGTCAGGATTTTAGTCTGTGGTGTGGGGGATTAAAGAACTCACCATGCATAGGTAGGTTAAAGTTCTGCTTTACTTACTTTTGCGTATAATATAGTCAAACAATGATATTAAAACTAAAAAGTTGTAGATACGTCAAAAGCGATCCGACAGCGCCTTGTTAAAACGAGGCAAACTAGCTTATTTTTTACGGCTGCCTCGTCAATTCGCCCGTATCTAAGCCAGATATAAGTATTTCTTTTTCACCATCGATATTGAGAGTATACCATCTTAATTGCACATTTTATTTAAGACAGTGTGGCGTTAAAATATTACTTTACGTATGTGTGCGTTGTCGTGCCATTTGTTTTGTCGAAATATCATTTAGGTAACGTATCTACACCTTTTTACATATAACTAGCGGGCCGGAGGACGTTGTCCTGCAGTGATAATAAAAAAAATCCTTTTTTTTAAAGTAAAAATCGATTTTTGTACGCGATTTTAATATTAAAAATAATCGATTTTTGCGAAAAAATAACGATTTTTTTTCTATTATATAAAAATCTACCTGCTTTTCATATTCCAATAACAAAACTAAGAGATTCATACTAACAATTTATCAGATTAACAATCAAATAAAATGATATGAATAAACAAAATAATCAATTTAAAACTAGAAATCACAGCGAATATTCCTTTGAACTTTTAAGGTTAAGGAAACCAAATACCATTATTGATTAAAATTTTCAGTACCATTAAATATTTTATTATAATCAAAATTAAATTACAAGCATCCTAACAAAATGACATTATTGATACAAATTTTCAGTACCATTAAATATTTTATTAAAACAAAAATTAAATTATGAGCATTCTAACAAAATGACAACCTTATTGTCTCAAAAAATAAAATATAAATTGAATTAAAAAAAATTACAGAACTTTCCGGTATTATTTTACATTTATTAGTGGTCGCCAACAGGCAAATAATATTTACACAAACTTCTGCCCGCGACTTCGTTCGCTTGTAATAGTTACTTTGGCCGAACGCTAACACGCAACGGAAGCTCTCAAAAGGAAAAAAAACCTGATTTTGAAACATTCTTCATTGGTGCTTCGCTTCTAATGGTCTTAGCGTGATAATATAACCCTCTTCCTCGATAAATGAGCCATCTAACATTGAAAGAATTTTTCAAATTGGACCAGTAGTACCTGGGTTTAGCGCGTTCAACCAAACAAACAAACCCTCCAGCGTTATAATATTAGTATAGATTGGTATTAGTGTAGAAGATATTTCATGTATTAAATGTGTTCCATAATACATTAGTTATAATTAGAATATATATACATATCATATAGTGTGTACATCCCATCACTTAGAACACCCTAAAATGTAATTAAACTTGGTAAGAACCCTAGTTGTAAACAGTATGAAGTTTCGCAGTTTGATGTCCGAAAGTGTTTGTTAACAGTCGAGTACAGAAGCCGTTTCTAACTGCAAGTCGACTTTTCCCACAGTCCTTGAAGTAAAACCAGTGTTAAGTCGTAAAATTAAAAGAAGCCGGTAAAAGTACGAAAGGTTTGTTTCTCAAAGTTACAAAATCTTGTTGGGTGAATGACCTTGTTTATTATAATTGAGTTTCATGGTAGCCTCTACTCTCTCAGGAATGTAGCTATATTATGACATATAACGCTTCTGTTTATTTAATAATTATTGTGAATTGGATAGTATTGCTTGTGGTACACGTAATACATTAATTTACAAGTAAAGTTATTTGGGTAATACACCGCACTCACCGACCCCCGCCTCGGCCGGCTCGCTTTATTTAATACACAAATACCAATTATTTTACTATTTGTTAATATTTAATTTCAAATCAATAGTAGTCAAGTCATAGTTAATAAAATTAAGGGTAATTGTTTAAAACTAATAACCTTTAGAACAACGGGCTATAATTTAAAATAGTAACATTGTTAACGAAGCACTGAGTATAGACAATAGATACTTGTGAAGTAAAAGGGCTTGTTTATGCATTCATTAATGATAATGAATATTAAAGTTACATGAATTGGAATAATGTTATTAATAAAATGCTTGAACTTGTAAAACAAGGTGTAGACTGTTAGTATTAATTTTTATAACATGAAAAAACCAAGATTATTTACTTGAATACTTTGATTTATTTGTTTTAATTTATCTATGTGAACTTTCAAATACGCAAATCATTTATTTCGTTCACTTTTTTGTTTTAATTGGGGAAATTCCATATGGATACGCCACACTCCCGGGGGAGAGGGTGGGTTATGTCCGACTCGCATAGACTAAAATCCCACGGTGTACCGACAGACCGTAATTGTTGGAGCGGCAAGGGTCGTGCAATGCTACTCAACCTTATAAAGCGGACCTTACGGAACCTTACGGAAGGTGACCGCCGGGCTCCTACCTATATAGAGGCAGACTGGGTACACACCAGCTGCCTCCCGTCGTCCGCCGAACCTGTGGAATGAGGAGATGGCCCCCCCGGCTCGGCTCAGGTCCAGCTACATTGGCGGGGGGAGGTGGTCAAAGGGCCGCCTATTTTAAGGTCTGACGAAGAGCCTGCCTCGCTACTACTCTCTAGTTGAGAATCTGTCGCCAAGTTCTGTATTCCGTTAGTTGCAATAGAAAGCAATTGTCATATTTACACTTAAATTGGGTGAGATTGTGAACAAATACTACCAAATTAAAATGGTAACTCGAATAGAATCTGCGAGCTTGAGACACGTTGCATTTTGCTTTAAGTTTTATTCAGTTAACATTGCAGTTGCTATGGCAACCGAAGTAAATTCATCCTTGAAATATATCCAGACATCGATGGATACGAAGTTGAGGTTATAATATAGATTCTATCTCGGCAAATCCGCTAACGCGACATTCCGAATGGCATGTATCGAGATCTTTCCCTTGTAGGGTTACCACGAGGACTCTTCTTTTGATTTTTTTAAAATATTCATAGGACAAAACATTATTAGATTATCTAATAGTTACTAAATCACTAGCCACTATTCCGTTGAAGATGGTGAAATAATTTTGGACAAAATTTTGAAACAAAATCGTGGACACTTCATATCGTTCAAATAGCGCCATCTACTGTTATAAGTAGAACTTAGATTTATTGACCTATGAAATGGACAATTAGTAATCATTTGGTTACGGAGTAGTTAGTCTGTCATGTAATCGAATTTATATTTTATACATGATCTCGTGTTATTTCACTCTATATTTTGTAATATTTGCGAAATATAATTCGGTTTACTTTACAGAAGTGAAGTGGATGGGAAATAGTGTACCGCGGAGTTTGAGTAATTAAGAGTTTGAATATGATAGTAATTAAACTATTGTTTTAAAATGTATAGTGGACGATAAACAATATATATATTACTACTGTCACATCATCAATACATGCCTTTTAAAATTCTCATTTGATGTATTTATTTTTAACTTAATCGCCATCTCTTATAACACCAAAGAAGTTTTACTTCGATCGCATGCGACGGTTACACGCACTCATTTTTGATGTCCAAAATGTATGTTAGTCAGAGTTGTTTTTTTTTTCATACAAAACTTAGGACATTGTAAAATTTATTTAATCCAAGACAAATACAGGTTTTTTAGTACCGTCGCTTATAAACAGGTGCGTTGCGGTAATGTGAATTTTCAAAGTGGATGAAAAATTAGTTTTGCGGACAATTTTATTTCCAGTAAGCTTTCATTAGATGGCGTTACACAAACGTCATAAAGAACACGAAGCTAGTTTATTTTTAGAATTATGGTACAATAAAAGTACTACCTAGCTATTGAAAAAGAATCCAAATGACTAAACCGTTACAGTTAACTAGGATTGCAAAGTTATAAGAAGGGAAACATTGAAAGTATTACGAACAATAAATATTAATATTCAATAAACTGAATCCATAAATTGAATAATGTAATACATATGTAATATAGTTGCCGCAGCGAGCGGTGTTTGTGCAAGCCGCAACGATATCGAACCAATAAACTTGAGATACGAGCAAATATTATTGAGAGAAACGCACCAATATACAAGTACTATGAGTAACGAGATGGTATGATTTCATGATATTTGTTTTTTTTTTCAATTGCATCGCATAAGTATTCGCCAGTGTCAAACGGAAACATACCGCCGTTTCTATACACGCATTTATTGTTATGTTAATTAATAGATACTAATAAAACAGCAAAAAGTTTTGTAACATTTTCTTTGGATAAATTTAAATTCAATGTAAATTTATTTTACTCTGGATATTATTAATATACAATCTGTTTTATTTTCTATAATCTGAGATGAAATCTATAACATAATAGATGTTACATAAGTTTTTTAGCGGTATTTCCGAATGTCATGAAGTGGCGCTTATATTTTATTCATAATCTTGTGTTATTTCGGTTATTTGTCTGTAAATTTTATAATCTGGTGTTCGATTAACGTAACCTGGTTACTGTGCACAATTGAAGTGGGTGTGAAATAATACCACGGAACTTGGAGTCTGACTTGCCACAAAAACACCATTAAGAATTGTAACAAGATGGCCACCATTTTGTTAGTTAATTGTAATGAACGCAAGTGTCTTTTAATACTACCGCCTACTCGACAATGGCATTAATAGTCTCCTAGAAGATTCTTTGCCAAAACTAAAACAAAAACAAAGATGTTACATAGTATTTTTGGTGGGATTTTAGCCTGTCATGAGTAGCTTTTATTTTTTACTAGCTGTCAGTTGTGGCTACGCACGAGTGTACTGACTAAAAATGAGATCAAATCAAATCTTGTAAGGGACACAAATATACTTTATATAACTTAATACTTCATAGTTTGATATAAATACGTATATGTATATATTTATCGTCGGCTTTCTTGATTACCAATTAGTACTCGATTCGGTAAAATGATTTCGATTAAAATCAGAATTGTTTTTAATTATAATATTTTTCTTAAAACATTACAATAACTGTATTTCATTCCGTGAAACATCGGATTTAATATTTATGCGAGACCTTGCCCACTCTATTGTAACGGTAGAAAATTTTCTGATTTCAATTAAAATTTCAATATATGGTAATGAATCATGGCGAATATTGTAAAAGCCGGAACGTTTCATTATTAATTCTTAGTTGGATCGTTAAGGGGTAGTTATATTAGACATTTTTGAAATGAACATTTTTTTAGACGCGTGGTATTCTTACAAAAATGTAGTAAAATTGTGGTAAAAACGTAGGTATATAATTATTGCTCCAAGTGCCAATAGATATGAAAACCAGACTAGTGTTAATAATTTCAATATATCAATTATTAAGTTTCAATATTGTAATTCATACTATAATTAATTTAAAAATTCAAAAGGGAATACAGTTATTTAATTGTCTTGAGTTTTCACTTCTGTCAGCAATCTTCCAATGAATAATTCGAGGTTTTTTTTTAAAGATTTAAGCACCGTCGTATCTAAACACCGATGTGTTATAAAAAGAAAATCAAAAATAATAGTCAACTTCAATTAACATCGCCTTAAATTGAACAGATGCCCATATTGAAAGACTGAAGGGAACATATAGCGTGTTAAATGGCCGCCGCCGCTCGTTCTATATTGACCCAAAAGGTTTACCTGGAAAATTCACAAATTGGATTCGGGTTTTTCGATATTTCTCGCGTACTATCTTTTTGTTACCTTATAGATTTATGCTAGGAATCAATTAGTATATATCACTTATTTTACCTTCTTAGAAAATTGCAAGTATTATCGGCACAACACTTGCAATGTAATGCGTTGTCTTTTATTTTAACTTTATTTTTGGCAACCAATCTTATTACTGCCATTGTCGAGTAGTTAATAGTATTACAAGTTCTTCTTCCATTCCATTTTTGGCAACCAGTCTTCTAGTAGAGTATACTGCCATTGTCGATAATATTACAAGTTTCTTGATAAAATTTCAATAAAGTAACAAGATGGTGGCCATTTTGTTAGAATTTTCCATGGAGTTATTGTGGCATCTCAGAATACATGGTCCGTGGTATTATTTTCCATTCACTTCACTTATGCACAATAAACAAACTATATTACATAAAACACCACCAATTTTACACAATATAGAGTCAAGTAACACAAGATCATGAATAAAAATAAAAAATAAAATCCACTACATGACAGACCAAAATCCTACCAAAAACTCCAAATGTAATAATGCGTTACCATTACATAGTATAAAACCAAAGTCCCCTACCGCGCCTATCTGTCTGTCTGTTCGCGATAAACTCAAAAACTACTGAACGGATTTTCATACGGGTTTCACCAGTGGATAGAGAGATTTATGGGGAAGGTTTTGGTATATCATTTGCTAAGGATTTTTTTATAATCAGGGCGGGACAATGTCTGCCGAGCCGGCTAGTTTCTTATAAATATAATGGACAAGAAATTATTGAATACATAATTATTTTGCTGGCGATAATTCGTTACTATTATATGTAGTCAGTCAGACGATGTTCTCACATTGTCTGGAAAAGTGAGCGTTTTGCAAAGATTGATTGGTGGGAAAGGGAGGGCAGGGCGTTCACGTCACGTTACGAAGTCACGTCAGGTAATACTATACTATAATATACTATTCGGAATATTCGAATTCAAACTATTTTCATTGTTTTTAACTAATTAGATATTTCAAATACTAAATAAGTATTATTATACAAAATTGTTTCAATACATTTGCCTGTCAATCAAAGTAATTTTAATTAAACTAGTTTGGAAATTTATAAAAAAAAACTTTCACTGTTTAACTTATAAAATAAAAAAAATAAAAACAAAAAAAATCCGATTATTCGATTTGCTCTAATATTCAATTCGAAGTTCATATCGAACATCATTATTTCATTCGATTCGATTCGAGCATTATTCAGACACCTGTAGAACTAAAGACAATTGATCGAAATATATCCAGTAGTTTTTGCGTGACACAACTGCAGACCGCTGTCATTTTAATTGTACACAAGATTCTACCAGCGACTTCCTTTACGCCGACCAGTTATCGTTTACGCAGCGCTCTCAGCGGAAACTCTCAAAGGGAAAAAAACCCATTTTGCAACAGTCTTCATTGGTGCTGCGTTCCTAATCAAACCTAGTCAAACTTTTTGGTCTTAGCGTGATAACATTTAGCTTTCCTTGAAAAATTAGCTATCTAACACTGCTAGGGATTTTTCAAATTCGACCAGTAGTTTGTAACGCCCCTCCCCCCCATAACTCTGCTGCTTACTCACACACTTCCTTCACTCTCCGATCTCTCCCTCTACTCGACTACTATCTCCATCCATATATAATTATATAGATATAGATAGCTATATAGAGACCTCTCTTCAAGCGTTACCGAACTACTCTCCTTTACCTTGAATACCTTTATCTTACCATTAATACATACCCTGGCTAAAAGCAATGTATTAACCCCTTTTATTATTATTATTACCATGATCATTTAGAAGTTAGGACCCTTTTACGTTGTGTATTGAAACAAAGTTGTAGTAACAAGTTGTTTTAATCTGGTACTCAGAAAACATTACATAGATTATATCCAGTATGATTAGAACTTTAGGAAACATTCTACATTCAACAATGATATTATAACAACTATTATTATAATATTTATCCCTTTAAAAAATCAATGAACTATGTCAAATGTCGACCACTGGGCGGCACTGGTTAGTATAAATGGAAGATTGTAGGTATCCGTTTTAGCAAGACCTGACTTCAAATGTTCAAAAAGGCGGACAGACCCGTACTTCTGATGTAATTATCAAAACAATCCACTTTTGGTACGTCCCTTCATTCTCCTAAGTTGTAACCATTGAAATTAATAAGGGCGGCCCGAGAAAATCACTGTGACAAAAGTTCTCAAGAGAAAGTTGGATCGTTAAAATTTATCTTTACCTTTTTTTTCGCGAATCGTAATGAGGAGCTTACTCAAAATTCGGTGGTGCTTTCACTTAAGGACGTTTTACTAATTTAATTTAAGACGCATCTTGGAATACAAAGTGGATAACTTCATTTTGTTGATAAAGGAAAATGCACACTCGTGTGAAGCAATTAATATTCGCGCTCAAATTCGCGAATGTGCGTGTATTTCTTGATAATCGCATTCGTATCCGGCAAATATTTAACGAACATGACTCTCGTAAATCCTAAGTAGCTTTAGTCTAACTGGACGGCGGACGTTATCCCACCCTGATAATATAAAAAAACCTTGACAAATTACACACCTAAACCTTCCTCGTGAATAACTTTATCTACTAGCGAAAACCGCATGAAAATCAGTTCAGTAGTTTTAGAAGTTATTATGAAAAGACAGACAGACAAACGTGGTAGAGGAATTATCAACACGTGGTGCACCCTGTTGAATAACGAACGACGCAATGGCGAAAGCGGGGTGGTAGGGTTTTATAGCCAGACTGGGTCGCAACCACCATGTATATGGCGAAAAAGCCCGTCATAGTGATTCGCTTTTGCGGGTCGCGTTTCGGGATCAGCCTGTGCATATCCAGCTTTTCTCAGGCCGACATGACAGCGGCGACCGGCGATGGATAGTATATCACTCGGTGGTCGCCATTGTTTTTGGATTGTACTGTGCTTACCATCAGGCAGAGAGTGCTGTGATTTTGTCGTGCTACAATAAAAAAAATTGAAATGATAATTATATGTAATGATAGTCAGACCCAAAAAATATATGAAGGCCTGCATTATGTATCTCACTAAAGTATATATGTGTGGATAGCTTAGCTTGTTGGTTCGATTAGCGTTGTTGTATTCAAGGTAGCAAGCCAAGGAGAGGTTCGGACACTTTGGCACCCTTGAGTTTGTTGCCATTCGTCTGTGTTCAGATAGATAGATTTTTACAATGACAGACTAAAATATTTTAACATCGCTAGTTTAAAAATGAGACGAAATTTATCTGACTTATTAATCCTACACAAAATTATAAACGGTTCCATGGATGCATTTCTTGTCAACCACTTCTACCTCAGACCTAATTGCCAAACATTGCGTAATCCACATATCCTTGCCATTCCAACTGCGACCATTAACACTGTATATAACAGTCCGTTAATACGTATGGCTAGATTGTATAATGACGTATCTCGAACAAATAACAACATCGACATATTTTGTGATGCATTTGGATCATTCAAGCGGCACTTGATTAAAAACATAACTTAATTGTGAACTTATAAAAAAATATCTGTTATTCTGTCCATATAGTTACTAATTAGAATTAGTTTATTTTGTCATCTATTAATGTCATGCATGCCTGTGATTTTAATTATTACACTGAAATTTTATTTTGTAATTTACCACATGTAAATTTATCTATGTGTAATATTTATGTTGGTGTGCTAAATACATAAAATAAAATAAAATAAAATAGTAGATAGATAATTCAGGTAGATTAAATATATGTACGTCGACTGTCATTAATAAATGTTTTCGGTTTGTTCCTATTGGCTCGCTTGCGTAGGTGTCGCGCTCCAGATATTGCTGTTTTTATTTAAATAAGCGCTCGCCCAAAAAAATCGGTGAAACTGTGAAGGCCCATCAGGCCAACAGCTGTTAGTTAGTTCGACAAAAAATAAAGTATTCATCGCAGTGAATATGAAATCAAGGAAGCGATATTTTCTAAGGCTTTGATTTAGTGTATTATTAGACGCAAACGGCATTTGATTTCTAGAAACATAACAATAACAAACTGTCTTTACAGTTCACATGACAAATTATGAACATAACTCCTGTTTTATTTTAAAAATGCATTTTATTTCACATCCTGATAACAGCTACTAGTTATTGAAAGCTACGAGAGACACTATTACAGTATTCACAGATACAACATCACGCGTTCCAATTACGAAGGTAACGGTACTCCAGCTCATATGGAATTTCATTTAGAAATATCAGGTATAAAGAATATTCAAATGAAAACTCTACAAAGAATAATGATGTGCTTTCATATGCTTACTAAGTTAAGCATTCCCAATAAATTAGTCGCTAGTGTATTCGTATTAATAATTTTTAATATATTATATATCTGTATCGCTATCGTTATTGAATAAAACCTCTTTTATATAAATCGATTGTTGACGTTCAGATCTCAGTTAATTAATAATATCGAGACTCCAACTTTTTGGTAGTCATGCACGTGAACGTCAATAAAAAATAACAAAGTGTCATTCATTTTTCTGTTTTCCATCGAACTATCGAGACGATCATTATAATGAGCAGCTGAAACAAATATCATCATCAAAACAAGAACTATAGATTAATAACTATATATTATCATGCTGTGTGGTGCTTCGGTACTGAATTAAAAAAATATATTTTGACATAACTTTTAAATTATTGCTCAAAAAATTTTTTTGTTATAAAACTGATATACGATCTTTCCATTATCACAAAAAAAATAATTCAAAAACCTAATTATAATCATAGATCATCTGAGCATGCTTGCTAATACGTTTAATTGACGTTTTAAATTTAACAGCTCGATGGTCAAATATAAATAATGAGATTAATCGATTTAGTAGTTACGATGTAATAGCGTGACAAACAAATTGTCAATCGCATTTATAATATTAATTAGAATATGGCACAAACTCCAAAACTCTAGAAATAACTTCGCATGTGTACGCTCGGAAAACCGTTGAAATAACTAAAACATTACAACGAAATTCAGAGCATACTTTGCATAATGTAAGTTGGCTTAATGTATGTTGGTCTTAGGTTACAAATTTAGGTAAACGTGGCAAATTCACTCGGGAAGTTAGCGGTGACCTGGATTACTGAAGTTTATTTCAATTTGTTAATTCAAAAAATTCTAAATACAATCATTCAGATGATAGACGCATGTTAAAATCGGAGTTCAATATTTATCTAAATCATAGAATCATTTTGAATTGAGCCATGGACGCCGCCATATTGGCGTTGGCAGCTCTGCCGAGCGTCTTTCACTTAACCTCTACTCCACAGCCGCGCACCGGCTGTAATGCGACATGCGATAGATAGACGATACTCCACGGCCGCGCACCGGCTGTAATGCGACATGCGATAGACAGACGAAAACATTTGTGGGGTTGAAAAAAAGTTACACGTTAAAAAGGCAACTGAACGTTAATATATAAATTCTGTCAGTATTTTTGAAGAGCTCCTATCTGTCTCACTTGTTCACTAACGTCCTTATATGGAGATATTTTTAATATTTTTTTAAGTAAA
>MNPI01028686.1:0-20881 GCA_015888305.1 Antheraea pernyi
AGCCGCGGGTAACAGCTAGTGTATAATAAGCGGAGTTCGCCTTTCTTACAAATAAAAGATGGCTAAGATATTTTAATTGAACTTGTTTTGTAAAAATAGCAATATTACAATTCAATTCGTTCAGTGTTGTTTTGCATGTAAAATCGTTATAGGTGCTTCACTATTTGTAATAATCAAAAAATATGTTAGTTATTATGAAAAGAAAGAAATATTTTATTCATAATGCATTATCTAAAAAATAAACAAGAGTGGATAAAATATGCAGGTCGCAGCATTACGAAATGGAATCCAGCTCAGCATATGCTAAAGTGTTAAGAAACACTTAGCGCTGATTTTCAGCTGGAACCCAGTGCAAGTCACGGAGCGATATCAATTAAAATTATGAAATATAATATATATAGCGAAAACAAACGTAACGTAAATAATACTATTGTACATATTGTATACAGGGGAAATGAATAAAATTAGTAGGATACATAAAACAACATATAAGAGAAGCAATTGCAGGCGTGACTAAAATATATATCCAACAAAAATTACATGCAAAACCTTTGATTTACATACATCGTGATGCTAATAAAAACCAGACAAGCCAGATCGAGTTTCTTGCCGGTTTTTCTCGATGACTGGGTTGTTTTCCGAACTGGTGGTAGTTTTGACGTTCATAAGTGCCTTCTCAGGTCCTAAATTGAATAAAGAGTATTTTGATTTTGATTTCAATAATTTTATAATGATTTCAAAACATGTACTAATTGCTATATCTAATGTTTACTTTAAACTTTAACGAAATCGTAGATGATATTATAAATAATAAAATCAGGTAATATTGCAAATTTTAAAAGAAATCTAATCTACCGGTACAAGTTGAGCGACCATTCAGGTAACAGGGAACGACACAAAGGTACAAAGAAGCACTGTAACGTGGACTTTTTCCGTTTTTTTATTTAACTCTAAAGTAGACTTTTTGGTCAGTACTGACCGACATTCTACTTTCCGCGACGTTGAGTCTACCTTTATTCGTATTTTATTTTATGTGAAAATACGTTTCATTTAAGTGTAGTCGCAGGAAAATTTATTTTCCCAAACATCGGACGTTGAGTTTGTAATTATATGGATAAAGTGTAAACGGTATATATTAGAATGATTAAAAAAAACGACTATTTTTTTTTCTTAACAATATTTTATTATTGAAAAAAAAGTCCTGCGAATGTCACAGCCCTTAATATTAATATTTAGATGTCACGCATAGTACATTTCAATTTCCCATATTATTAACATGGGAAAGCATGTTTTTTTTAGTTTAGAATTTTAGAACTCTTTAATGGAACATCAAAAAGGCTAGACCAAAAATCATTTTCTTATGCCAGAAAGCAATGGAGAGGAGCATATTAAAAATAAGAAGAATCCAAAAAGTGAAAAGCGTACAGATAAGACAAAAAACAAATGCCTTACAATATGCTCTAAAACAAAAGTGGAGGTGGGCAGGACATATAGCGAGATACGCGGACAAAAGATGGACATTAAAGACTACTATATGGGAAGGACCAAGAGGAAAAAGGAGAAGAGGGCGTCCCAGAAAAAGATGGATAGAGGACATACAAGCGATATCAGGAAAAGAATGGTTAAAAAAGCTAAGAACAAAGAGGTCTGGAAAAAATTAGTGGAGGCCTTTACCCGAGAAGGGGTTCCGATCGATGGTATGGACATCAGTAATAGTGCTCAAGAACTTTTATAAAATTATATAATTCACAATATTTTTGCTATTATATAAACGTAATTTATCTTTAAAAGCATGTATAGATCGGAAATAAATTGACTTTATTATTATTATATAAAATTGGACGCTCTACAAAAAAGCTATGTTATAATTTTTTGATAAACCGGCGCGTTTCGAAGTTATTCAACTTTAAAATGTAATTTACAATATTTTCTTTTTTTTCCATAGTTTTCATGAAACTACCAAGTTTATCAAAAAAAATTGTGTGTTATTGTATGTAGTAAATTTTCTTATTCATTAAATTCCTTAATTATTTCGAGATATTATATTACTAATTTCGAGAGTGGTAGAGCCACGCTGAACTTATTACTGGTTTCAGCATGAATGGGTCGGCTCGTCTGGGGTAGTACCTTCTCATAGAAAACCGACGTGAAGTAACATTGCTTGCATTGTTGCGTTTCGTTCGGTCAGTGAGAGCGTCGGAGGCCCACCTCCCTTCCGCTCTCCTCACCCCCTCACTCCTTTTCCCCAAACATAGGCTGGCAACGCACTTTCCACTCCCATGGTGTTGTTAATGTATATGGACGGTGGTGATCACTTAACATCAGGTGACACACTAGTTCGTTTGCCAGAAATGACATAAAAAAAATTGAGATCATTCATAGATTACTTATATTATATTATAAGTTACTAGCGGACCCGGCGAACTTCGTTTCGCCTAGAAGTCGAATGTCAAATCATCGTCAATAGTCACAAAACCGACCAAGAGAGAGTCGGAGAGTTCTGAACAAAATTTCGTCAATCACAGATTTTTTGTTTTAAATTGAATGACGTTGACATTCGTTACGCGCGTTTTTTAAAATATGCAAAATTAAATGTATATTTTTCAATCTTTCTGAGAGATTTTCTTAATATTTGTTTCCGTAAGAACATTAAAAAAATAAAAAAAAAAAAATAAGCCAAATCGGTCAAGCCGTTTTCATGTTATGTCGTGACAACGGAAAACGGGTTTCATTTTTATATATATAGATTGTTATTATTATATTTACTTTTAATAGGGGATGCACAAGTTGCTAAAACGCCTTCAGCTCGTAACTCTCCATTTCCATATCGTGTTCCATAGTTATGTCCTACGAATTTTGTTTGTAATAACTTCAAAATATTAGGAATTAAATAATACAACGAATAAGTTCATATAATTTTTTATTATTAAATAATCTCTAAAAGACTATGTCTTTTAAATTACCGTTACTAGTGGATACGGATTACTTAATATATATTATTTTCATAAATTATAAATATTATACTGAAGTAAAATGTATTTACAAATATAATTACAAAGACATTGTAATTTTATGAGAAATTTTGGTTTACTTTATAAGGGCCCAGTTTAAGACAAACATTTCTGTACGTTTTTTTAATTATATAATACTAGCGGGCCCGGCGGAAGTTATCCCGTCCTGGTAATAAAAAAACCTTGATAAATGATATACCTAAAACCTGTAATGATATATATTCTAAAATAACATTTTAACGCTCATTTTACACTTGGCTTTTCGAATTTTATAAAAATACATAACAAATACAATATTTACCAACAAGAAATATACCAAGTAAATCAATTAAAAATGTTGATATCAAGTGGTGCCCTTAGAAATAAAAGTGAAAACTAAAGTCATTAAATATGTTACTATGAAGTATTGATATGTGATTATCTATGTTATAATATTATTAAAACAAGTGATATTGTAGTGATGAATAATAAATATATAGCAGGTACATTGTTCACACTACGAACTGACAACGATTGATAGTAGCAATATTGGAATATTAAAACTCATGTGAAATATATTAAGTTTTAAAAAATAAATTAAATCCATCAACCATAAAATTTGATTACGAAAAATAAATATATTTATTTAAAAAAAACCCCTACAATTGGAATTGATATAATCAGAACAATCCACGGATGTAAAATAGCAGCAGCATTGCACTATACTCCTTAAGTGAACTTCCAGGAAACCTCGTCAACAGCTATCAATCGCTTCAATTTCGTCTAGCACATACACGCAAACATTAACGTAAATATGGACAGTATAATCGATCTAACTGAAAACTATGAAATATAGCAGCGTTCCTGTATAATTATGTCTTATTCCATATTCTCAATATTTAGAATATTTTTACATTACCATTAAATGAACCAACCTTCGACAAAAAAAAATACGAATTAATTAACTCACTGGTAACTTATATAACGTTGATAAGTAAATTAATCTCGTATCTCATAAAAATACACCAAAACTATGATTAAAATATGTAAGTATACTATAATATATATGTGTATAATAATGAAAATACAGTTCCTTTGGGGGTCAACCCGCTTTAACTACTGAGTGTATCGGTATAAGACTAATACCATTAGATGCGGAATTTTTTATAGATAGGCTACTTATCTTTTCGATTATATTGACTCTTCGCCATTTTAATAACCAACGTAATGGGCGGGAATCATATAATACAGTAGTCGGCAAAGCGCGGCTCGCGAGCCTAATGTGACTCTGTCAGTCTTTATTAACTTGCCTTGTAAGAGGCAAGCTTTTTTCGAAATGTAAGCCTACAAAAAAGAGGTATATCTTTAGAAAGCAACAATAGCACGCACAAAATGATATACTTAGCCAGGGTAAGCTGGAGAATGTACGTTTAATACTAATTATTTCCATAAAATAACTCTAATAAAGCAAAACTTTTAAAAATAATTGTTTGTCTGTATTTTTACGTGATTACGTCCCAAGAAAACATTGATGAAAAATTGCATACTTTTATGAATTGAATTATGCTTAGGCCGATCGCGTCTCTCTATCGCGTGTTCCACGCTCTCGCTTGCACGCTCGACTCAGGCGGAACGTGACAAAGAGGCATGCTTCTTCGTGCGTGCAGCCGACGTTCATCGATTTCTAAGACGTTATCACGCCAAAAAGGCTCTTATGGATGACGGGTTTGCTAACCATTGATCTAGTACATTATAATAAGGTGATACTAATTCTTGAACTGTATTTTCAAACCGAAATTCTGTAACGAAACACCTGTAGAGGTTTTCCAATAGCTGAATTTAGGAGCAAGGCCCTTCAGACTTAGCGCATTGCCTTCTAAATTCATTTAATAATTTCATATATTTATTCCGATGATATAATAAACATACAAACCATTTAAAAAAACAATATTTTGTTATTTAAGCATGATAACAATTTTTTGCGTATGAATGACTGGAATTCACTTATACATATCTACATGTAAGAATCATTACGATTTATGTTTAAACACTATCACACTCAAATTACTTTAACAAAAAAAACACTTAAAGTATGTTATATATTTTAATGGCAACGCAAATTTATTATCTTTATAATATTAAAATTATTTGAAGTAACCAATTTAAATAATTAACATATACACAAATTTGAGCAAATAATATTTAACAAATCGATGTTAACAATTTCATTCAATTCATTTATTATGTGCAAATGATATATATTTTAAGTTATTTAACTTATTTTTAATGCTTCTATAAAATAAAAATTTACATGTACATAGTTGTAAGTAACAAAGAGTTTTGATTTTTCAAACCGATATTGTATTTAGTTATATATTCATTACAACATAAGATTATAAACATAAATAATTCATGATATTAAATATTATTTACTTGTAATTTACCATTTCCATGAAACTCATATGCGAAAACTTTAAAGGAACAGTGTCTAAAGGAAATGAGATAACGTAAAAGAAAATCACAGAGAACAAATCTCTATAAGTTGTTTAACAAAGAGAACAGATACAAATAGCTATAAATAACATTTACGTTGCTGCTCCCATCGCGTAGGTACGTGCGAGAAACACAATAGGTCATTTTTCAAAAATCGCTTTTTTTTTCTTGTAAATGTATCGCTGATCGTTTACTACACACTTATCACATAAGGTGTAATATAGGATGTAAACACATCGCGATGTAATAAATATTAAAAATAAAATCAAATATACCTTATTCAATTTAGGCACTGAGAAGGCGCTTATGAGCGTCCAAGCGGTTCGGAGAAACAACCTAGTTATCGAGAAGAATCGGCAAGAAATTCTATATGATTTATATTCTCATGACACATATCATATGAAACATAAATAGTTACATTCGTTTATTCTCAATGTACCTCTAGCACAGTACTATAAATAAATATAGGCTGTTCACTTTCATTTGCCATGAGTTACTATAAATAAATATAGGCTGTTCACTTTCATTTACCATGAGTTACTATAAGTAAATATAGGCTGTTCACTTTCATTAGCCATGAGTTACTATAAATAAATATAGGCTATTCACTTTCATTTACCATGAGTTACTATAAATTGCAACGGTATTTTTGAGTGCATAGAATTTAAACATAACCGGAAATTTGGCAACAAAAATTGACTGAATAAATATGATAACACATTCATAAAATATTACATACTATATAATTCTAATATGTACATTGTATACAACAACTGAGATTAGACATCACTTTCAAACAAATAAACAGTTTTAAACATACAACCAAGGAACTGAAACCCACCCGTTTTTATTAGCGCACAGTACATTAACAATTCCCTTAAATGTACCCGCTGTCTCTGCGCGCACCAATATTTCATTTCACAACAATTATTGTGACGAATTAAGTAGCGAAGAAAATCTTAAAATAACTTGCTAAATGGACGACTGTGGCAATAGCGATCAATGAAGCACTGTGATGATTATCATTCGCTTTGCCAGACAACCTGCACTCCTGACCTCGATATTCAAAGCAAAAATTCTGTGGAAGAGATGTAAATTGTTGAGAATAGAATAGTTTCAGTATTTTATACTTTATGCCAATAATTCAACTGTAAACATTATAATGAAAAATATAACTTTCGATAAAATACCATCCTAATTCTTTAAAGAATTTGGGAGTTCAGTGTTAAACAAAAATAATATTTAAACCCCATCTATACGTCCCTCAATAAGTGACAAGAAAAAAATACCCTCAAATCAAATCAAAAATACTTTATTCAGTTTAGGCCCTAATAAGGCACTTATGAACGTCAAAGACTACTACCGGTTCGGAAAACAACCCAGTCATCGAGAAGAACCGGCAAGAAACTCGATCGGGTACATTTTTTTTAACATATATTTCTAATACATTATACAACAATGCTTTTAGTGGATGCACAGAGAGGAGTCAATTCCAGACATCACTATCATTCACATACTGATCCACTCTATAATATCCTTTTGAAACTAAAACCCGTTTGACATGGCGCTTAAATTTACAGTCCGGCAAATCGGTAACATGCTTTGGGACTTTATTGTAGAACCTAACACTATTACCTAAAAAACTATTACTGGTTTTGCTAAGTCTGAAACATAAACCCTAAACTCGCCAATACGTTAATTTATTAAAGCAGCTTCATCAATATACTTACTTACAACTTACAACTAGAAACTTATTTCTAATAGTAATTACATTTAAACAAAGGTTAACAAGTTACTACGTCACATTTTGTTTTGTTAGAAGTTTTAATCTTATCAAAGAAGTAAATGGATTTTGAAGTTAGATAAAGGTTAGACGTAGTTGTCCCTTCACAGTTGTGTCAACTGTTTTACGGTACACAAAAGTTTATTTATCCTTAGCAACTCTCTACCTCAATCTACTTGATTAACCGGAAGAATGGGAAGAAACAATATAGGGTATTATAATTATTTTTTTTTTAATTTGAAAATAAAAATTCAACTAACCTTTATAATATTTGATGCCATGCGCTTAAGGAATGCGCTAGTGAACAAAGCTGCCTCATCTCCACATGATCTTTGCACAGTTTGCTCTGAACATGTCAGGTACTCTTGGAATGAACTGTAAATAACATATATTTTAACTCTCCAATAAATTAAAAAAGAATAATAATGTTACTATAAACATATGGGAAAATATAGGAGAAATATTAAACTGTTGAAAATTAATTTGAATGAATAATTTTAACACAATAACACTTTATTCATCTACCGTAGAAAACAATATCGTGGTTCTAATATATATGAAACGTATCCTCTCTCTCTGAATCTGTTTGTCTTTTCCGCTTTTTTGTATCTAGAATATTTCTAACCCAGTTCTGAGTTTGCCTTCTACTTTCCGCGTATCTTTATCACCCTCGTGTGTTCTATAATAAACCAACCTTAGCTAGAAGACTTCGA
Source organism: Antheraea pernyi (assembly GCA_015888305.1). NCBI lineage: Eukaryota > Metazoa > Arthropoda > Insecta > Lepidoptera > Saturniidae > Antheraea > Antheraea pernyi. Next base: position 7,980 of record MNPI01028686.1, read on the forward strand.
AAAGGTTTTCTAATATGATAATTTTATACTTTTATTCGAGAAACTTTGTCATGTTCATCTTATATAATCAGTGTAACAAGTGAATAAAATATATACTTTTTTTTTATTATAGCACGGCAAAATGACTGCATTATACCTGATGATAAGCTCAGTATAATCTAAAAACAAAGGCGACCACCGAATGATACACTATTCATCGCCGGTCGCCGCTGTAGGCCTGCGAAAAGATGGACATGTATAGGCTGATCCCGAAACGCGACCCGCAGAAGCGAATCACTATAACTGGTTGTTTCGCCGTATACATGGTGGTTACGACCCAGTCAGGGTCAGGCTATAAAACCCTACCACCCCGCTTTCGCCATTTCCTCGTTCGTTATTCAGCATGGTGCACCACGTGCAGGTGAGGTTGGCTTGGGTGTCTCAAGTCTTATCATGTTATTCGACACCCCTTACACCCCCGAACTTACTATGTCCATTGATATATATTATAGTAATGACTATGCTATATATGCTATGCTATATAGTCTTTGGCACCAATAATTTAATAAATCCAACGTTGACAATATTTGGTTAAGCAAGTTGGAATATTGAAAGCACCGAAATTGCTATTTCTGTTTATGTTATTGAATAATTACAGCTTCTGAAACTATTCATGACAGACTGCAGATACGTCTGTCGAAAAGATATTTCTTTCATATACACCTGTATTACAGATGTACAAAGGAAGTATATAATTAATATTGACTCAAATGGTTTCCTGGCGAACGAACGAGCGAACGAGTATATAACGGTTTATTGTTATATTATTTACGTACAAAACATAATTTGAAACGCTATCAAGTGAAAGTTTGACTTCGTGTCAAAATAGTAGGCAGTGACAGAAGTAATACCATTATCTATATTATAATAAAACTGTAGCAGGGTCAAATCTGTACATTAAATATTTTTTGAAAATTTTGATGGGGGTAGGCTTTGTTGTCGATATAGAAGCCAAAAATAACCCTTTTAAAATTTTTGTCTGTCTGTCTGTCTGTCTCGTGTAGGTAAACGTTGCGAAAATGTTTGATAGGAACCCAAAAAAAAGTTAAGTCTCTAATCCCTTGTGTTTTTATCTGACTGCGAAGTAAATCTGTATAGACAAAATGCTTTTATGTTTGCATATGTCTTTGATACTATCGCCTAGCTACGTGACTCCATAGAAACATATGAGGTACAGTAAAGTTCCTCTTAACTATAGAAGTGACACAGGCCACAAAATATTTAAGTACTAGCTATCCGTCCCGGCTTCGTACAGGTGTAGATATTATTATCAAAGAAAATTAGACCATATCGTCCTTTTACAGTACAACCATGTAAAGTAATAAAATAAACTGAACACTAATATTTCAATTTTGTTAAATACCTCCCTACTCTCTCACTGATTCACTTTTGTATATGGTTATTATTAACCCATATTGTACACTTTTCCGTTCAATTTTCCCAAAAATTTCCTTTCATGTAAGCATTGTTCGGACAATTACATACATAAAAAAGAATTATCTAAATAGGTGCAGCTGGTCTAAAGTGGTAGAGATAAAAAATGATTTTTATTTAAAGAGACAATCAATAAATAGACGTGAGATAATAAGTTAGTTTACGTATCAACACATAACTAAATAACTGATTCATTAATATGATAGTATGTACTCAATCAACTCGTAAACACTTTATTAAATTATGAACGTCAAAACTACCACCGATTCGGAAAACAATACAGTAATCGAGAAGAACGGCAAGAAATTCGATCTGGTTTATCATTTTAACAAATATATATAATACCAGCTGTACCCGCAGCTCCGCACGCGTTTTTTTTATTCGTATTAAAGATTTATAAAATTGTGAGACTATGTACAATTATAGAAATGCTCTTTAAAAACAATTGTAAGTACGACACGCATGCCACTTACAGTAACATTTAACGTGTACGTTAGATATATAAATTCTAACAGCGTGCCAAATGAGGTTTGTCATCAGCAACATATTTGGAACCTTAATCCACAATATAACAACTACCTCAGTGTTCAATTGCACTGTATAAGAAAGTAATGAAACAATAACTTAAAATAATATTATAACGATTTACATTTACATTACATTAATATACATTGCCATTATAATTAAGATTTTGTGACTATACAAAAAATAAACGCTTGTCTGTTCCGCAAGAAATTGTATTATGGAACTCTTTACGTAATACGTTTATAATCTAAGTTCTTATTAGAAAGACCTCTATATCATTAAAGTTATTAATAATTATAATGTCGAATTGTAAATAATAAGCTGAAATTATTTCTCTAATTAATAATAAAGAATGAGGTGAAATCTTGCTAAATTTCATGCAGGCAAAGTCGCGGGTAACAGCTAGTCTAAAATAAAATAACCTCAATTACTTTTTGTAAGGTTCGCTATCTACCAATGAAAGTCCCGTGAAAATCGGTCTAACCGTTTTGGTGATAGCACAGCGGGCGAAGCCACAGTTAATAGCTAGTCTAAATTAAAATAGACTAAATTACTTTATATAATGTCCGCGATCTGCCGGTGAAAGTCCGGTAAAAATCGGTTGAACCGTTTTGGACATGTACTGCGGGCGACGCCACGGTTAACAGCTAGTTTAAATTAAAATAGACTAAATTACTCTAAATTCCGTAAAAATCTGTCTAACCGTTTTGGAGATAGTATTGCGGATGAAGCCGCGGTTAATACCTAGTCTAATTTAGAGTAGCCTAAGTAACCCGCTGTAATTTCAGCTATCTGCCAGTGAAATTCCCATCAAAATCGGTCCAGCCCTTTTAGAGTTTACCCGGAACAAACAGACACACCGAAAAATTAAAAAAAAAAATGCTTTTTTGTTATCAGTAGCGTGTATACTTTCGTACTCAATCAGTAAAATTTTTTTATTTTGATATTACATACAGACACTTCATTTTTATTATATGTATAGATTTAGAATATATTAGGTTCATGTTACAAACGTTTTTAATTGATGCACAGAGATGAGTAAATTCCAGTACTATAACTAAACTAACATTAATTTAACAATAACTCAAGAGGTTTCAGTGTTTTAACAGGCGGGTTCTTTTGTACATTAATACTTGTTTGTACTTGTTAACCATATTGGTGAAATAGAGAATGGATTTCATTGTTTCAGCTTTCGTTACCTACAACGTATAAATAAATGTATAAATAAATAATGTATAATTTATAGTTTTTTTTTTCCTAAAGACAAATGATTTTCGTACAATAATTATTACGGTCGATCATTCAATAATTTTCTATTCGAATGTTATGCCTAAGTGACATTATTGCTTTTCTTTATATCGTAGCTGGCAAACGAACGGACGGGTCACCAGATGTTAAATGATCACCACCGTCCATAGACACTTGCAACAGGGAGTCACAAGAGCTGCGTTGCCATCCTATGTTTGGGGAAGGGGAGAAAGGGAAGGGGGAAGGAGAGGAGAGGTGGGCCTCCGGCGCTCTCACTGACCGATCGGAACGCAACAATGCACGCACTGTTACTTCACGTCGGTTTTATACTTAGTACTATGTAAATTGAATAACGCTGTTATTTTATTTATTTCAACAAAACTAACCAAACCTCGCTCATACCAGGCGTACAAATAGGCATAAAATGTAAATCTCAATCACGATAACATATATTCACAACCACGTTATTTCAAAACATTTCATTTCAGAACTATCACAGTTCGCACTTCGTTATTATATTTTCATGGAGCACTACTGTTTTTGTTCATTTTGCATTGTCAGTGCGTGGGCAGCGGTGTATAAATCCTGCGATAGCGCGGATATATTTTAACTAGAAAAACCTCGAATAACATACATCTTACAGAGTGCCCACAATGGAAATGTAACAGGCAGTTTTGATATAAACTATGTGAATAATATGTTCATGAATATTTTTACACACCCCGAGCGAAATGTTAAATAAAGCATTTGGGTTATAAATGTAGTACGTTTGTAAGGAGTACACAATAGCCCGGAAGACAATCTTATTGCCTATTGGTTCGGGTTTTCTGTTTAATAATGTACGAACTTCTGGCAATTTACTACATCTGATAGTTTCTGTTACTACCCATTTGGCTTCGATGTGACTTTTAACTATCCTAGAATTGATCTGATTTAAACGAAGAAATTCATTTTTACTTTTGTTTGATTACAGTGTACACAGAGGTACGTAAAAAGACATCATATATTTTGTTACCGAAGATGATAATTTGTGCCATATCGTAACTTTTTTTTTCTCGAACTGACCACGCTATTGGCCTAACAGGGCCTTAAAAACTTTACCAGGTATTAGAAAACAGATAGGAACAAATAAGTAGGAGAAAACGAAATTAGAGATTCAATTGTACGGAATGACTGGGATAAAGAAGTCGTTAACTTGCCAAAAAAACCTTAAGTGCCGGAGTTAATCCAAGTCGAATCTTAATCAGCTTTTAATGGCGGTGTAGAGGACACAAGAAATGCCTTTGGAATTGTATTATCGGTTAACGTGAAGAAACTCTGAATATATAAAGTGGAACCGTTAATATTAATGAGCGCCTCATTAGAATGCATTTAAATTATTATATACATGTGATGATTATATATATATAGTAGTGGTAGAGCCACGCTGAAGTTATTACTGGTTTCAGCATGAATGGGTCGGCGCGCCCGGGGTAGTACCACATAGAAAACCGACGTTAAGTAACAGTGCATGCATTGTTGCGTTTCGTTCGGTCAGTGAGAGCGCCGGAGACCCACCTTCCCTTCCCTTCCCCTATCCCCTCCCCTAACCCTTTCTCCCCCCACCCCAACACAGGCTGGCAACGTACTTACGATCCCGCTGGTGTTGCAAGTGTCTATGGACGGCGGTGATCGCTTAACATCAGGTGACCCACCTGTTCGTTTGCCTCCTATGATATAAAAAAAAAAGATATTTCATTGCATCTTCCATTTATTCTACTTAACCGTGTATAGCATCTCGCTGTAGCATGATAATTGTTAGTTCAAAATCCTGTGAAGCAGTATAGGCCTGTCAACCTAATACCGTATAGTCAGTTGAAAATAAAATGTATAATAATTGTATATTTTAATATCTTTAGATTTAGCGTTTTACCACAATCACACGTGATGTTAAATGTCGAGGTAACCTAAGAATTAACAGATTAAATCTAGAAGAATTATGTTACATGATCTGACCCGGCAAATCATGTAAGACGATCCAGAAAAAGTAGTTCTATATTGCAACTGCCAGGTTCTTGGTAATATGGATTGTCGACTATCCAGAAGTACTAGTTCTCTAATGCAACTGCCAGATTCTTGGTAATATGGATTTTTGACTATCCAGAAGTAGTAGTTTTCTAATGCAACTGCCAGATTCTTGGTAATATGGATTTTCAACTATCCAGAAGTACTAGTTCTCTAATTCAATTGCCAGATTCTTGTAATATGGATTTTTGACTATCCAGAAGTACTAGTAGTTCCCTAATACAGCTGCCAGGTTCTTGGTAATATGGATTTTCGACTATCCAGAAGTACTAGTTCCCTAATGCAACAGCCAGGTTCTTGGTAATATGGATTTTTGACTTAAGGATGGTAGTTAGGTGGGCGGGCATTAGAAATGCATTATGGCATGGTTCTCACGATGTTCTTCTTAACTGAAAACTCTGGCTTACTGCTGGAGTTAGAAGCTATGTCGATTGCCGCTGTCTCCGAAATCAGTATCGCTGAGCCATCATCGCTTACAAATTTTATTTGTAGTTAGTGTTGTTTTGAGTAAACAAAAATCTATACACATATAACACCTGAAACAAATCTACTGATAAGCTTTAATGTCGTACGGACATAAAAACGACAGTAATTATATAGTTTTTGGCTTCACGCTGTGCATGCATCATCACGATAAGCCTTTATAAGCGTGGGATATTTTACGAACACGTCTGATAATTATATCGACAGCTCATTATAAAGTCTGTATGTGGGTACTAGTAGATGAAGCAAACACCTACCAATACTGAATATTTCATAATAAATATTCATAAATCTAGAGATATGAATTTATAGAAGACGAAATCACGTTTCAGACGAGTAATTAGGAGAAACCAGTTCGCTTCTTTGAATATTTTATTAAACCGGACTATTCAATATTCAAGACTACTCGCCTCTTTGAAGTGCCCCTAAGAGTTCTCTCGATAACCTCCATGACAGTTTAATTTGCGGGACTCAAATCGAATGACACCATTCATTAGAAAATGTCTTGCGAGTTATCTCGAACGAAATAAATTTTCTATTCCTAGTTATTCTTCACAGACGTCTGTAATTTCAGATAAATTAATTAAAATATTATAAACAAACTGTAATAATTATTATTTTGTGGCAATATAATAAAATAATACTGTATTTGGCGGGATATTAGTATGTTATGTAAACAATTCAGAAAATCCTGTTACTTGACTTTATACTTTGTTATATTGGTGGCATTATACGTAATATAGTTCTGTTATTATGCATAAATGAAGCATGAAAACAATACCACAGATCATAAATTCTGAGATGCCACAAAACGCCCTGGAAAGTTCTAACAAGGGGGCCACCATCTTGTAAGTTCGTAACTTCCATCATCTGTCCTCTTCGCCTAGGTCATACTTGTACACCAGTGCATTTGACTAAATTAAGGCTTAAGGCCCATTCTCTCTGCGAATGCGGCCTAGATGACGGTTCTCCAGATCATATATTCTTTAATTGTTCGAGAAACAGATTCTCCCTTTATGATGTTCTCCCACCTTATATTCCCCGTCCTACTAACCCTACGTGTGTCTTAGCTTTAATGAATAAAGTAACACTTTAATTTTACATGTCTTGTCATTATTTATTAAATATATATATATATATATATATATATATATATATATATATATATATATATATATATATATATATATATATATATATATATATATATATATATATATATATATATATATATATATATATATATATATATATATATATATATATATATATATATATATATATATATATATATATATATATATATATATATATATATATATATATATATATATATATATATATATATATATATATATATATATATATATATATATATATATATATATATATATATATATATATATATATATATATATATATATATATATATATATATATATATATATATATATATATATATATATATATATATATATATATATATATATATATATATATATATATATATATATATATATATATATATATATATATATATATATATATATATATATATATATATATATATATATATATATATATATATATATATATATATATATATATATATATATATATATATATATATATATATATATATATATATATATATATATATATGTATCTTTATATATAAATTTCTTCTGTACGTGTGTATGTCACCGAACGGCTGACCGATTTTGATGAGATTTTGTGTGCGTGTTCCAGTAGATCAGAGAATGGTTTAGATTCATGGAACCGGTAGGTGGCGTTGTGGTTGAATTTTAGAATGTTTTTAGTATAAAGACATGACAACGTCCGCCCGGTCCGCTAGTATATATATATATTTGTGACAAACATACAATAGCTCGGTGTCAACACAAATGAATTATCTTCGTTTTCGAATTTATTTATTAATCGGTCTCCTTCGTTTATGACACTATCTGCCACAGACTGCGTACACTCTGTATCTACATGACACTGGCAGAAATGGATATTGCTTGCACACGGCGCCATAAATTAAAGAAGAAGTAGAACATTGAAATTATAATAAAACACTTATACTAATATTATTACCTACACGGCAATGGCAGTAACAAATGGAAGACTGGTTGCCAAAAATAAAGTTAAAAAAAGAAAACAAGAGAGCTAGATGCTAAACTGATTTATCTTAACCTATAGATTAGTGAACTAAGCACAGGTTTGGACAACATGTTTAACTTATTATTTATCAATTTCGTTTTTTAAAAGTTTTAAAATGAATGCTGATCTTAGGAATGTAGTCGGACACAACTTTTGATAAAATTGGCCGGTTTAGACACACCTCGGTTTTCTAGTTTAGTTTCACATGATCAAAATATTTTCTTCGACTAAAGTTTATTAAATATTACAGTCTTTTATTTTTCCATTGAACATTTTATATATTCATAAATAAAGTATACCTATTAACCAAAAATATACATACATTTGTAAATATAAAAATGAACAATGGAAAAACGATGACGTGGGCATGACATAAAATAAAAAGTAAATTAAAAAAAAATCGACATTTTTTTTCTTAAATATATCGAAACTATTGTTGAAAATGATGACAAACAAAAAATCCTGTGAAAGCCACAGCCCGTAATATTAAGATATCCCGCATGGTAAATTTCAATTTCCCGTATGATTAACATGGGAGAGCTTGTTTTTTTTTGAGTTTAGAATTCTATAACTCTTTAATGGTTCATCAAAAAGGCTAGACCAAATCATTTTCTCGTATAAGATTGAACGCTCTACGAAAAAGCTATCTTATAATTTTTTGATAAACCGACGCGTTTCGAAATTATTCAACTTTAAAATTAATCAACTTTAAAATATAATTTATGATATTTTTTCACTTTATTCCCCTTTTTTTTGACGAAACTACCAAGTTTATCATTTATCTCAGTTTATCTATTTACAAATACATATAAACCTAACGTGATTGTATTATTTCGATTTTCCTGAAAATTTTTTGTTGTAGTCTAAGAACAAGTAAGAAACCACATTTCAATAATTTTTAGAAATATCTGTTTGTATGAACACTTTTTTTTTTCGATTTCTCTCTGTTTCTACAAACCTGTAATTCACTTTGTTGAAATAGACATTTACAATACTAAGGATAGATAATTATGTGAATTTAGTAAGTTCTAGCAGATATCTTATAAACAATTACCAATGAAAAGTTTTTTTTTTTTTTTTATGTCATAGGTGGCAAGCGAACAGGTGGGTCACCTGCTGTTAAGTGATCACCACCATCCATGGACACTAACAACCCCAGAGGAGTCGCAAGTGCGTTGCCATCTTTCGGAGGGAAGGGTTAGGGGAGGGAAAGGGAGAGGAGAGAGGAGAGGGGAGGGGAGATGGGTCTCCGGCGCTCTCACTGACCGAACGAAACGCAACAATGCAAGCACTGTTACTTCACGTCGGTTTTCTATGAGAGGGTGGAGTTCGATACGGGAAAGAAAAGAAAAACCCATCCACTTTATGTGTAAGCGTGTATGCGTGCACGTGTGTGGAGGTGATATGTGTAATGTTGTCGCAGTGATGTAAGATTTTGTGTCACTGTATCGCGCGAGCAGCGTACTCAAGGGCTCCACGCCGAGGGAACGGACCTAGATTGTATGAACACGCATCACTGCTAATGTACTAGTCACTCTATCAAAGTTATTATAATTTTAATGACGACGGGACTTATGTACGAGAGAAAAGTAGATAAGTAAATGGACTTATACTTTCAAATGATTTTATTAGTCACTGCTTTTTACATTAGTTTCGCGGTCACACCTAGTTTATAATAAAAATTGTACTTTATTATAAAATTACTTTTATGTCAATATTTTGTGATTTCAAACAGTGTTAATGTTCTTATAATGTAATGTGAATTGTGATTGTAAATGTAAATAAAAGCCCTTATTATAACTACGACAGGTTTTCTACTTTGATCACTAGTCTTCATTCATTTAAATTTAAATAACTTACCAACACACAGTCCTTTGGTACTCCTCTCGCGTGGTCGCTATACTGCTTTCGTCCGTCTGATATTCCGTTTGCTGATGATTGCTTAACGTTGTAAGAGTAACTTCATACTTTCTACTGCATATTTCGTACTCTTCACGTACGTTTTTCACACAATCCGCGTGTTTTAGGTACTCGTCTTGGTATTCGCCGCGAGTACATAGCTCCTGGACAACATCTGTGATGCCGGCATAAATTCTTCGGAACACAACTTGGTCGTGCTTCTCCATGCATATTCTCGTATAGTTGTCTATACATTTTATACCAGCTCGCAGTTCACTATAACAAATATTCAGTTAGTGAGTTATTTGAAGCGATGGTAGTGGTAAAGGACGAATCCCTAGGAGTTTTCGGTAAAGGAAAGCATTCTGTTGAAACTCTAACATATTCTCGTATAGTTGTCTATACATTTTATACCAGCTCGCAGTTCACTATAACAAATATTCAGTTAGTGAGTTATTTGAAGCGATGGTAGTGGTAAAGGACGAATCCCTACGAGTTTTCGGTAAAGGAAAGCATTCTGTTGAAACTCTAACATATTCTCGTATAGTTGTCTATACATTTTATACCAGCTCGCAGTTCACTATAACAAATATTCAGTTAGTGAGTTATTTGAAGCGATGGTAGTGGTAAAGGACGAATCCCTAGGAGTTTTCGGTAAAGGAAAGCATTCTGTTGAAACTCTAACATATTCTCGTATAGTTGTCTATACATTTTATACCAGCTCGCAGTTCACTATAACAAATATTCAGTTAGTGAGTTATTTGAAGCGATGGTAGTGGTAAAGGACGAATCCCTAGGAGTTTTCGGTAAAGGAAAGCATTCTGTTGAAACTCTAACATATTCTCGTATAGTTGTCTATACATTTTATACCAGCTCGCAGTTCACTATAACAAATATTCAGTTAGTGAGTTATTTGAAGCGATGGTAGTGGTAAAGGACGAATCCCTAGGAGTTTTCGGTAAAGGAAAGCATTCTGTTGAAACTCTAACATATTCTCGTATAGTTGTCTATACATTTTATACCAGCTCGCAGTTCACTATAACAAATATTCAGTTAGTGAGTTATTTGAAGCGATGGTAGTGGTAAAGGACGAATCCCTACGAGTTTTCGGTAAAGGAAACATTCTGTTGAAACTCTAACATATTCTCGTATAGTTGTCTATACATTTTATACCAGCTCGCAGTTCACTATAACAAATATTCAGTTAGTGAGTTATTTGAAGCGATGGTAGTGGTAAAGGACGAATCCCTACGAGTTTTCGGTAAAGGAAAACATTCGGTTGAAACTCTAACATGTGGATAGGGCTTTTCTAAATCCGCCTGGTAAGCTACCATCGTCAAGATGAAAATCTATCGTCAAACACTTTTGACTGTGTTCCGGTAGCAATACTTGAGATGAGAGCCAAACCAACTCTAGGTTAAGCGTGTTTAGCACTTAGACCACAACGTTATTTAACATTAAGTGCGATTGTGGTCAAACTGTAGACCGACCAAGCTGTAAAGGCCCGTCAGGACAATAGCGTAGTGAGTTAGAAAAAAAAGCTAAAATCTATTACTTATAAAAAAGGTCGTTAGCCTTTTAGATTATTCAAATTAACCTGTTCTTTGACATGTTCTTAATTATAACTGTAATATGAATGGAAAATGTGTTGGCACCAAGATAGCTCATATAACTGTGTTTCTAGCTATATCTACACGCATGCTGTTTTGTATTATATATTATATATACATATTTATTAAAATATCTCTATAATGCGTAACCTTTGATTTATCCAACAAGCGTATTGCGTAGTGTAAATTTATCTAACATTTAACAAGCGTATAAGTACGTTAAAAAAAACTTGACATTGTATAGGTAACAAAGAATTTAATGGATTTCATAATTCTTCAATTTTACCATTCTTTGCAAATTATGCTATGTTGTTCGAAGTAAAGCAAATAAGCCCATTCATCCTGAAGAAAAAATTGAAACTTATTTTTCTTTATCAAAACTTGAGGCGGTCCAAATAAATTATTAAGTACCAAAAACGTTGGTTCTATTTTGTTTATGAATAAAGAACACATATGAGATATTAAGCGACCGCAACCGCTGAAAAGTGCCTCATTGACTATTCAGAGGCTTCATAATGGTCTGTGTGAAGTTAGCGAGCCGCACAACTAGTTTGAAAATGTTATTTACCTCAAACAAGAATTCTAAATAAAGATAACTGCGTAACGCGCCATAACTTAGAGATTGGGAGGGAGAAACTGGGAAACGTGACTGACTTTTCCTGTTTTATAGAATGTAGTAGATTGATTCCTGGCTATGGAACACTAAAAGCACATTGAAGCGGTAAAAGACATAAGCCAGCCAAAGCATACTACGACCAAATTTCAAAGCAGTAAACTTCCAAAATGCTTGGCACAACTTTCAAATGTATAAAACTTATATCTGAATTCAGACCCATTATAACTTGACGGATTAGAAACAAACGTATTATGTGTTCCTTGAATAAAACTTTCCCAGTTTTTATTCACTAGTATAGACATCAAATCGGACCTTATATGGTAGTGATAAATGGCAAACTTACGTAACTAATATGATCTATATTCGATTTCTTTGATCCCCCTACAGGAATTCAATCAATACGCAGAATAAATTATCAATAGTAGGTGTATGTTATACTAAATAAGCTTACACGCAACTCTTGTCTAGTTCCTCCCGAGTAAGAGCGAATGAAATTTCAGGTGAACTTAGCACCGGTAAAGCCATAGAACACGTCTGCAGAAGATCTTCTTTTCTATTACATTGTTCTTTAATTGCACCTGTTGACAAAAAACAAATAAATAAGTTAATAAATCATTATACGAAATTGATAATTTAAAAAAATTAATAATAACGATAAACTGTAAAAAGTAATGTAAAAAATAGATCATGATGCTATTTCTAATTTTACCACTGAAATAATTAGTATCAATAAACCTTTCTTACTAACAGTTATTTTTAAATCATATAAATAGGTAATTTATTGTTCAAAACAGTTGTAGTCCGGTGAAGCTGTTAAAGCC
>MU162978.1:11389-21552 GCA_015888305.1 Antheraea pernyi
CTTCTATAATCAAAGGTTTTCATCATGGCTACTCAGTTATTTGCCACTTTTTTTTTAAATTATATAAACATGAAAAAAATGTATGTCTAAATTAAATAATAATTATAAATTTGAAACAAAAAACAGGAGGTTACATAAAGTGATAAAACTTTCAAATTTTAAGTAAATATAACTTTACGAAAATAACTCACTCAACTCACGATACAATTCTCAATTGATTTTACACGACACCATGAGTGGTGGCATTTCTGAGTGATATTGAATTAAATGAAGTCTGTACATTATGAGGAATAATTATATGCCCAGTAACATCGCTTGGAAAAGTAATGAATACACAATAGAATCAAATGATGAATCCAAAACCACGTAGTGTGCATTAAATTACTACGCATTGTGCATGAATTATACATTGGAAGTTGATGTTTTTTTTATTGTACTACGGCAAAGTGACTGCACTGTGACTTATGATTATCACAGTACAATATAATTGCTACATCAGTTTGAACTTCACGTAACTGTGGATATCTTAGCCATGGATTACTTTCATGAGCAAACAAACTTTGTTATTTTGAATTAACAAAGTATTTTTTGGCTATTTTGGTTATTTTTTACTGAATCATCATTTAAAGTAAGTTCACTATAAAAATACTAAATATTAAATTATTGACATTGACTTTGGTAATATTGCTTTCCTCTTTACGCTTTATATTGCTCTTATGACAACGTGAAGCAAAATGGAAGCAGTCTTGTCACCTAAAAAATTTGACATTCAATAACACCAAAGAGAATAATAATTATTTCAGTGGTTCCATAAATTATGTATCAATCAATTATTAATGTATGTTACAAATTTACATATTTATATTATTATACAATTAACCTACAATTTGACCAGTTGATTTCAAAGGGTATGTAACGTCAGTCATGTTAAAATATTGAAAAAGGTAATTGGAACGTAAGAGTAAAATGACGGATGACTTTGTCAAAATTTACATGTGTGTATATGCTGTGTAAAATTCAATCAGTAGTGTGAGTAATGTATATTTTACTTAATTTATAATGCATTTTATATAAAAGAAATAGCTTTCTGCACTTCTCCTCCATATAAACTTTAACTATGCCAAATTTCACGTTCATCCGTTCGCGCATTTCTTTCAAAAAGGGGTACAAAGTTTTGGCTTCATGTATTAATATATATGATGATGATAAGTACATAGAAAGTTTTCATTTAAGAAAATACACTCAAGTTGAACAACAAAATAGTCATATACTCTCGAAATATGCGATGTCAAAAAATATTATAGATTAATCTTAAATTGCTTACTAAATTCTCAATATCTTTCTATTAAATAAAAATAGTCTTCCTTCAACCCGCGTCACATAAAATATTTGTGCAACCCCGAAAATTCCTACTAATATTCTTTACTCTCGAATTGTCCCTTACTATGCAAAATGTATTCGTAACAAAGTGGAAGGTTTGCAGAAATCCGAGAAACTAGTAATTTAATCGACCTATAGACGCTCAATATACAACAAGTGTACTTACCTACAGCGGTGATATAATTTCTCATGCGGATACTTCGTATTATGTTGATATTTAATGAGTTGTAATAACTATTTATACTGTTAAAGAAGTGTCCAGATTCATCTCTAATAATGCTATGTATCTTCGTGTAGAACATTACATAGTTAGTCCTGCTTTATATTAGAATAAAAAAAATTAAACAAAGAGTAAAATAGCCATCATTTATTTGATTACAAAATTTTTTGTCAGGAAATAAACTGCTAAATAAATTTAACAAGAAATGCGTCATGCGTCGCACCAGTCTGCGGTCCGGCGCCGCGTGGCCCGCTCTCGCGGACCGCGACTCATTATTACTGTGAGAATCGTACATACTAAGAATACTTAATATGAAACGTTTATATTATTCAGTTGAGAATGTAGATGAATATAAGATGAAATGATAGCGAGAGACGCCGCAGGCAGGAACGTGTATAGAGGCGGCGGCGCGTCCGCTGCTGGAGCGCTGGGGTGCCTACCGATGTGCGCGGACTCTTATAAGCGAAGCGTACTTGTACAAAAATCTCTACATCATTTTATACAAATTCCCTATCTGTTACATTATGTACTTTTATCATAATAGCATACTCTTTTTTTCCTTAAAAAAAAGGTAAGATTAAATGAGTCTAGCAAGATGACGGTCGCTGTATATTCTACAAAGTCAGAGTTATACCAATTTGATGAAATGGGAGCTGTATTGTATGTGATAATATTACGGTGGTTTTTTTTATTATTGTCTGACTTTATAAATTATGTTATTTGTGAATTATGAAGTTTTAATCGTTTTTCTTAAAGGACGTTTTGATAATACATGGATAAAATATAGTTCATATTTAATTATTGTGTATAATTGATTGATGCGTTATAAATAGATTAATTTCATTACATTAAACAATGATCGGTAAAGTGAATTAATAAGAAAGAAAAAATGTAGTGTTCTATTGCCTTGGGAATCTGCAAAGGATTCATTGAAAATTGTTAAGTATATGATGTAGAAAAATTATTATTCATGTAAATGTTGATGTGATTTCGTATAAATATGATAATGCGTACATTTAGAATGTTGAATGTAGGTTCCCGAGTGGTGTGTGGAGGCGAGTAGGCGCCTAGGTGTAGTCGTTGAAGTCGTCGATGGCGACGCGCTGCGCCAGGTCGGGCGCGGCGGCGGCGTAGGGGGCGGAGGCGCGCGCGGCGGCGGCCAGGCGCTCCGCCTCGAGGCGCACGCGCAGCCGCTTGATGAGCCGCAGCCGCTCCAGCCAGTTGGAGGCGTAGGGCGCTCCGCCCGCGCCCGCCTGCTGCAGCGACGCCGAGATCTGCGCCGCCAGCGCGCAGTGCAGCGCCATCTGCCGCGCCAGCAGCGCCGCGCGGTGCTCCGACACGCACACGCGAACGTTTTTGAGACATTCTTCATTTGGTACTTTATTATAGGGGGCAAACGAACAGGCGGGTCACCTGATGGTAAGTGATCAACACCGTCCATAGAGTACCAAATGAAGAATGTCTCAAAAACGTTTTTTTTTTCTTTTTCAGAGTTTCCACTGCGTGTTAATTAACCGAAAGTAAACAGAAGCTAGTTTTATGCTAAAAGCTCACAAAATATTATTATATATTTCACAAAAACTTTAACTCAATGGCATTACAATTTCTGTGTGATTCCTTTCAACGGTCCCTACAGTGCCGCGCCCGGCTGAAGGCTGAGAGGGGTCCGAAGGTTTTTGCGTCAGTGGCCGTCACCGAGGCACTTCTCTAGAATAAATTAACCGAAATGTGATACAGCGTCTAAATTTGAACGGTGTTAAATTGAAATGTCACGGAATTTATGTTAATACTTGTTTTACAACGTTAATCTCGGGTTGGAATGGATAAATATTGTGATATTACTTTGACATTTATTTCAAAATATTCATTTAAAATGTACCTTTATGAAATTTTCCACCATATATACTTATTATAAATCTCAAAAGATTATTTATTGAACTTGCTAATCTAACGCCAACACGCAGCGGAAGCTCCCAAAAGGAACTAAATCCCCGATTTTGAAATACTCTTCATTGGGGCTCCGCTTCTATTGATCTTAGAGTGAGTGATGCTATATAGCCTATAGCCTATAGCCTTTCTCGACAAATGAGCTATCTAACGCTGAAAGAATTTTTCAAATCGGACTAGTACTTCCTGATATTAGCGCGTTTAACCAAACAAACAAACCCACCAGCTTTATAATATTAGTATAGGTATAATCATTATTATCAATCCATATTTATTAATTATCCACTGGTGAGCATATACCTCTCTTACTTTACACTAAATGTCCCAAGTCTGGGCTAATTTGCTTGTGATTTTTTAAATATCGTCTACCCAACACGCTAGCCGACGCTAAGCGACCGACGCCTCACTTCCTTGCACGTTGCCCTGTATTACCCTGTCAATATTTTAGTTCTCTTGCCATCACTTTGCCTGGCAACATATCCTGTCCAACTCCATTTTAGTTTCATGATTGCCTTTCCTACGTCACGAGCGTTTGTGTGACGTCGGATCTCTGTATTTGTTACTCGATCTTGTGTCTTGTATTTTCTGCACAGCTTCAACCATATGCGTCTATATTTTTACTGTAAGCATCATATACCATGGTGATTATGACACAATGATTGTGTAATCAAGTCTTAAGCTTCATTTAACTAATAACATCACTACATATTATAAAACAAAGTCCTTTGCCACGTTTGTGTGTCTGTATGTTTGTTCGCGACAAACATAAAAGCTATTGAACGGAATTTCATGCGGTTTTCACCAACAGATAAAGTGATTCACAGGGCAGGTTTAGGTATATAATTTGTCAACGATTTTTTTTTTATTCTCAGAATTTTTCAAATCGGACTAGTTCTCCCTGAGCTTAGCGCGTTCATCCAAACAAACAAACCCTCCAGCTTTATAATATTAGTATAGATTTTACATTTATTGAAAATGAATTGTATATATTGTATATATGTAAAACTATTCAGTACTTTTTCTCTTCTGCTTATCACCCGATTTTGTTTATTTATGTTTAGGCGCCATTGACGAGTTTTAATGTTAACAATAAAAAACGGAAAAACATTAGATTTTATCTTCACATTATCTAAAAACAAATATTTCGATATATTTATTTAATATAACGTTGTTAACCAAGATTATTACGAGACTACGACTTTTATAAGCATTAAAATACTATAGAAATGAAGTCAGCAAATTATGTTTGCTTTTAAAAGTAATGTTTGTTCTCCAGTACATCCTAACTAATTTTATCAATGAGAATGTGAATTCGTTAGATTATTTGTCTGTTATGTTTCACTCTAACTACTGAACCGACGATCAATAAATTTTACAAGCACGTTCTCAAGGATATAGAAAAGGGCATAGAATAATTTAAAAAAACTGTTCCATAGGTCAAATCTACATAAATGCGAGTGAAACTGCTGGCAAAAGCTAGTAATATATATATTGTTACGAAAATAAACAATACCGATAAAGTCGCGGGTACGAGTTAGTTTACATAAAATGAAATATTTCGATTCGATGATCATTCATTCGAACTAAGTTTTAAAACATATGATCTGCATATTCCAACGAATAGTACACAATCTAGATTTTAGTGTTAGAGTACTGCTTATAGAGTATATGTTGAGTGCCATAAATTATACATAAGGTAATCTTTTAAAATCTTAAGAAGTAATAAATCACTCCAAACTGTTATAAATCTAAAAAAAAATTGTGTGTGTACTTATGTACACGCGTTAGAAGTTATACTTCTTTGGCGTAACTAGATAAAACACTTTACAAAAATTTTATCATTCGCCTTATTCTACGTTTGTAGAAAAAACAACACTAACAATAGAAAAAGTTGACTATAACTAACTTCAGCGTGTCGGTTTTTCGTGACGGTGTGCGCGCGCTTCGAAAAAATTTACTCTCATCATTTTTCCCTAACGCGTCAAAAGAAGTTTGAAGAATTTCAAAAAAGTATGAAAACGAGACGATGAGCATATATAACTCCTTGTTAATATTATACAAACTGATATGAGTTTGTTACGCCTTCACGCCGTAACTAATCAACCGATTATAATTAAGATTGGCACAGTTTGTCAGTAGTTTTTAAAAGTAGATAGGATACCTATACTTTCATCTAGAAATATATATTACTAGCCGACTCGTGCCAACGTAATAGGCATTATCAAGCTACAACTTTTTTCTAGAACTCAATCATATATCTCTCATCGTTCGTAAGAAACGTTTTCGTTCGACCATTTTTTCTCCGACTCCCCAAATATTACCCCCTACAACCTCACAAACTTTACCTCATTATAATATTAGTATAGATAATATAATTAGTTCATAGCTTCTGCCCGCGACTTCGTACGCGTGGAATAGATATTTTAGGCTAAGACGCAGCGGAAGTTCTCAAAAGAAAAAATACCCCGATATTAAAACATTTTTCATTGTTGCTCCACTCCAATGGTCTTAGCGTGATGATATATAGTCTATAACACTCACAAATAACGTGGCTTTATATTGGTAATAACTTACAAAATCGGATCAGTAGTTCCTGAGATTACCCCTTACATCGTCACAAACTCACAAACTTTACCTCTTTATGATATTAGTATAGATTCCCGAAAAATAGATCGAGGCTAGATTAACACGCGTAAAACCAAATGCAAAACATAGTCCAAAAATAAAAGACATAACGTTACTGGTAAGTTTTAAATAAATACAATTAAAACAAAATATTAAATACAAATAATAATTTATATCTTTGTCCAACTTGTACTTAAAGCTTAGGAGTTTCTCTCAAACCGCAAGTTTATACAGTAAATGTTATTAATTAAATAAGTATTAAAAGTTTTGTTTATATTTCAACCGCTTGTTTATTTTAAACACTTGTAAAATACCAAACTATAATTTCAGTTAATATCGTTCATAACTGTTCCGTTGTTATTTAAAACGAAAATAATAAAGAAAATGTCAGGCGACATTTATTATCGACTTTAATTATTGAATTCAGTGTTAAAATTCTAGTATCTCATATGTTTTCTTTAACTTCTTAAGAATTACTTCGACTGAAAAAGAAATTAAATATTTATACGTCACTTATTTCTTCTTTTGGCATTTATTTATCTTTATATATAAACTTCTTCTGTCCGTGTGTGAACTGAACTCCTCCTAAACGGCTGGACCTATTATGATGAATTTTTGTTTGCGTGTTCCAGTGGAATCGAGAATTGTTTAGATTCACAATTGGACCCGGTAGGTGGCGCTGCGGTTGAATTTTAGTTTTTTTTTATTATCAAGGCATGACAACGTCCACCCGGCCCGCTAGTTTAATGTATTTATTTAAAATTTCAGTATAATTGCTATTCAACGAAACCCATTTTAAATTATTTTAATACAGATTAGCGATTTGCCAGATAGTGATTTCAAGTATTATGTCTAGCGAGTTTCTATGTCTACAGGCTATTTAATATGGCGGATCAATATATGAACGATGGCAACGTCTGGAAATGACGCTCCTATTCATTCATCCGCCAATAACGGATGTATTGTATATGTCTATAAATTTAATGACGACCGGTCGAATAGTTGAGATGTGAAAACGTAACAAACAAACTGACATTCGCAATTTATAATATTAGTAAGTATGAATGAAATGAAGTACAATTTAACATCAGAAATTTTTGAAACTATTTTGAAAACGCTTTTACAAGAAAATAGAAGATTTTTGAAGCAAAACTTCTTTGAACTTATAGATCTGTACTTTGCGTCATTTTAACAAATACAACGTAACAAATTTTTCATAATTTCTAGTATTCAGATCATATCTTTCTTTGACTAAATCCAGCTTTTCTAAGTTTTTGCGGACATACATGCCAAGAATGTATTGGTAGGGTAGAGTTAAGATATCGAATTCCTGAAATGTAGTCAGTATAAACAACAATAACGTTGCCAGTGTCTTTTTTTTATATTTTTACTTCGTTCGATTCCTGATTGACGTAAACTTTATAAAAGAATCTGTTAATACATTTAGTCCTATTTTTAAAAACAAATGAATGTTGATTTTGAGTAAACTTTGTTATCTTCAATATTTAATGTTTTTTTCCTCTGGGCCTTTGCGTTTTTTCCACCATGTATTTACTTTAATTTATCATAAGATAACACAAGTTATTCAGCGTTCAACAAACTAACGCAGATACGTAGCTGGTACTTCAATCCATAGTATAATTCACATTTATAGTGACTTATAGTGTTACTATGTTCTTATTATTGTAGTTCTTTTTTTTGAACTGACTACGCTATTGACCTAGCAAGGTCTTCACAGGTTCCCCGGACTACTAAGGCGAACGCTTAAGGCACTCAGCCGATTTTATTTGACAACTAGCTCAAGGGTGCACGGCACAGCTCGGCTTGGGCTGTTGCCTGATACATGCAATTCGCGACCTATCTGAGCTAACGTAAGCTAAACTAACTATTCATACATATATGAGTTGTTGAAACATATATGTGTACCAGACATACATACCTCAACAACTCTATATATATTTCGTATCGGATAATTTTCTAAACTATTTCAGTTTGATAAGGGAAAAATATAAGTGCACGTGTGTGATATGTGTAATGTTGTCGCAGTGATGTAAGATTTGGTGTCACTGTATCGCGCGAGCAGCGTACTCAAGGGCTCCACACCGAGGGATCAGACCTTGGCTTAAGCCACTGCCGAGGGGGGCCTAGTCTGGATTATTGTAGTGTTAAATTCACTTGGTTACAATTTCAGCGCTGGGGGCATTTGCAAAGGTGGCAGCCAGCACATACTGCAATGTGCGCCATTGTATTAATACCATGGCATAATTTTATAAGCTTCTAACGTTTAATTTCTTAAATTTTTTATGTTATACATATCTTTCTACCTGTATTTTTTCACTGTTGTATAGTCCGTGTATTTGTTACAATAAATATATTTTCTTTCTTTCTAATTAACGAAGATTAAACAAAGATAGCAAATATACTGGAACTGACAAAATGGCCACAAAATTCCAGCACCAGTTTTAAGTGGTTATGCATAAAACACACATCTCAAAATACCTTCCACGCAACTCGTATTCAGCGGCATATGGGAACTTATAAAACCTGAATGATATTGAAAGATAAAACTACGCGTATTTTTCCTTTACGGATTCAATACCCCAAGAAACCTCACTAAATCCGATATGAGGTTTAGGCGTTCCATTATTCATTTCATTACGATCTTCCTATACTAGTGTTGTGAAAATGCAAAAGTTAAATTTTGCATTTTGAACAATGCTTGTGATTTAGAGATTCCTTCTTCTTTTCCCTACCATTTTTTTTTTATAATATAGGGGGCAAATGAACAGGTGTGTCACCTGATCACCGCCGCCCATAGTCACTAGCAACACCAGGGGAGTCGCAAGTGCGTTGCCTGCCTGTGTTTGGGGGGAAGGAGAGAGGGTAAGGGGACGGGAGAGGAGGTGGGCCTCTGGCCCTATCACTGACCGAACGAAACGCAACAATGCAAGCACTGTAACGTCACGTCGGTGTTTTCAGTGTGACTCTACCACCTACATTGCCAACTAATTCTCATTATTCAAGGTCATCATTAAATGAAAAAAATCCTTTTATTTCTTGCATTGTTAACAGGTTTTGAACAAAATAGGAACTTTTAGGAACAAAAACTATAAAAAAAAAAATTACACAGAAAAAAAACACTATTCTGTCAAAGAAAAGTACTATTTGTTAGTTAGCCTCTACAGATGAAGGCCTTCTCCAAAGAAAGTATCTCTCTGTCTTGGGCTATCTCAAACCAATTTAAACCAAGTGTTTTGTGATATCGTCTTCCCATCAGGCATTAGGCCTCTTTTCCTTTCTCTTAGCCTGAGGTCCCTTTTTTGTCCACATTTGGTCTTAGAGACGCGCAACATGTTCGGACCACTTTCATGTTAGTACAAAGTGTTTAGTACCATTACCAAATTAATAACCAATACTGTCTTGTAATAACTTCAGTGTCTTAACAAAACGATGTTCCCAGACAGGTTCTTTTATAACTAAGAATTCATGTTCCCTATTATTATATCAAAACCATTCAATTTAGATTAAAATATGTCTATATGTCTATATGTATATGTCTATATATGTCTATATATATATATGTATATGTTTATATGTCTATATAAACTTTTTTGTCCACATTTGGTCTTAGAGACGCGCAACATGTTCGGACCACTTTCATGTTAGTACAAAGTGTTTAGTACCATTACCAAATTAATAACCAATACTGTCTTGTAATAACTTCAGTGTCTTAACAAAACGATGTTCCCAGACAGGTTCTTTTATAACTAAGAATTCATGTTCCCTATTATTATATCAAAACCATTCAATTTAGATTAAAATATGTCTATATAAGAAATTGACTGAGTGAATGAGATAGAAAACAGTAGAGAGGTCTTCAAGTATATTGACAGAATCAACAGATTGACGTTCAGTTATCATTTTACTTCATTAGATGAATGTACTCTAAGGGGAAGATTTCGTCTCATTATAATAGGTCTTTATCTATGAA
>MU162979.1:2773-15434 GCA_015888305.1 Antheraea pernyi
ATAGAATTCTTGGCACTTAAAATCGCCAATACGTCGATCGAATATTGTACAAATACGGAATAACCTGAGCTTATCCAGAGCTTTAAAAATATTGTGATGAAATCATAGTACGACGTAAGGTATTTTCCAATGTACTTTTTTTTTCTTTTTTTTTATATCAGGATTTATATAGGAGGCAAGCGAACAGATGAGTCACCTGATGTTATGTGATCGCCACCGTCCATAGACACTTGCAACACCAAGGGAGTCGCAAATGCGTTGCCAGCTTGAGTTTGGTGAGAGAGAAGTTAGGAATGGGGGAAGGGGGAGAGCGGGGAAGGGATAGGGAGGTGGGTATCCGGCGCTTTCACTGACCGAACGGAACGCAACAATGCAAGAGCATTGTTACTTCACGTAGGTTTTCTGTGAGAGGGTGGTACTACCCCGGTCGAGCCGACCCATTCATGCTGAAACCAGTAATAACTTCACCATGGTTCTACCACCTACCGAATCACCTATCAGAATACACCTATCCTAATTTTAAGTTGAAAATCTGCTGCCAAGAAAATATAGGTGTATTCCGGAAAAAGCGCTTGTGAGTCAGACCCTCTAGGTCTAGTGTGTTTAGTATCTCATGTAGGATTGTGGTCAAATGCTTTGTTTGTATATCATATAGTTAGCGTGTTAAGAAAACGTATACTAACCGTATGAGATTTGGTAAAGGGTAAGTACGATGAATGAAACGTGTGGTTTACGGTTTCCGGTAATGAATGCAAAATATGCTTTTAACGTATATTGGTCATAAATACTGGTAGTTCATTACTAATGCCCGATTTCTGAGGTACTTTAATTGTAAAATAGTTTATCTGTTCAATAGCGTTATCGGCTCGATAACTAGACAAATTCCGTTTCTGAACACACAATCATACGATAAATGTCAGTAAAAGTCAACGGGCCATTTGACAGTTTTTTTTCTGAATAACTTTGTTGAGTCAATAACTATTGGTAGTTTAACCGAGTATGTCAGAAACCTGGCATTAGAGCTCTAAGAAGGATGCTGAGTTTTGTAGTCATGTTGTACATAAATAACAAATTCGTAATGGCGATAATTCTTGGAATTGATGAATCAGTGCGTACCTTGTATACATAACTTAATTTTAACCTAACATGTCTTTAACGTATTCAGAAAATATATGATTTATTATTATAGTGAACTAGCTGTGCCCGCGAATGGCAATATAGCAAGCAAACCATAATCTGGAAGAACTTCGTTTTTAACCGGATAGAAAAATTTTAAGGTTAAAAAAAGAGCCCATCAGATTTCTTAACTATATAATAATAATCATACATACAGTGGTACAACAAAATAATCCCAAGGAGGGTTGATGTCAGGCAGGCGGCTGATCGTAAAAATTAAGCCAAATCATATACCACAACATGACAAACATGTTGTACCGACCCTACTTATGTGGGATAAGGGTAAGAAGAAGAAGAAGCTGTGCCCGCGACTCCGTCCGCGTGGAACCTAATTAATGTAAAAAAATAGTGACTAATAAAATCATAGGAATGTATTAAGTCCATGTACTTATATACTATTCTCTCGTACATAAGTCGCGTCGTTATTAAAATTTTAATAACTTTTAATAGAGTGAGCCGATTTGAATGAAAACAAGACTAAACGCAGTTTTATTAACAGACATAGAGATATTTCTAAACATGATTAAAGTGTATTTTATTACTTATTTTAAGACACCTACAATATTTTATTTAAAACAAAAATCTAAAAAGAACGGACACGTTAGATTTACATTTTTATTATATGAAGAGAGGAAGATAGATTTAAGTACTGTATTGACAGGAAATGTCAATTGCTTCAAATATGTTTGAAAGCACCATCAGTCACGTTAATGCGTCTCTCTGTCACGTTCGATTCCGCGAAGAGAGAGGTTCAATTTAAATAATGTTTCAATTTGTTTTCCCAAAGACGTTGCCACTAACATTGTGACGTATAGTATTTTATCGCCAATGCTTTTATCATTCCATTTCTTTCACAGGTAATAACAACATCGCTTCTGACGTGTGGATCCATTGTAAACAATCTGTCATCTGTAACGCACGTATTCCAACACCATTTGACTGATCACCGTGAAAGTTGTTTTGTTCATAAAGATAATTTTTGTTAGCCGTTTTACTATAATGAAAATTGTTAAATAGGCAGGCTATTTATATAATGTACATTTGTTTATAATTTATCTATTAACTAGCGGCACCGGCAGACATTGTCTCGCCCAGATTATAAAAAAATCCTGGACAAATTATATACCAAAACGTTCCTCGTGAATCACTTTATCCAATGGTGAAAACCGCATAAAGATCCGTTCAGTAGTTTTTGAGTTTATCGCGAACAGACAGACAGACAGACGCGGTAGGGAACTTTGTTTTATACTATGTAATGATTACAACCAATTGTAGGTGGTAGAGCCACGCTGAGCCAATAATGGTTTCAGCATGAATGGGTTGGCTCGTCCGAAGTAGTACCACCCTCTCACAGAAAACCGACGTGAAGTAACAGTGCTTGCATTGTTTCGTTTCGTTCGGTCAGTGAGAGCGCCAGAAACCCACCTCCACTCCTCACTCCTCCATCCCTTATCTCACTTCCCCTCCCGCTCCTCCAACACAGGCTGGCAACGCACTTGCGACTCCCATGGTGTTGCTAGTGTCTATGGACGGCGGTGATCACTAAACATCAAGTAACCCGCCTGTGCGTTTGCCCCCTATGAAATAAAAAAACGAATAATAAAAAAAAGCAGGAGCAGAATTTTGCTTAAAAAGCTTATATTGTAATAAGTGAACTAGGTCCGAATACTATTCCTAGCATACGTCTACCATGTAGTTTCCGCGAATACGGGATTGCAGGTTTTAGATAAAATTTTTGAACACAAAAACTTGCGTGAAAGGGAGTTTTTGGCAGATTCTTAGTCTGTCTTGTAGAAGCTTTTATATTTTAATCATATTCTTGCGTTATTTCCCTCTATATTTTGTAATACTGGTGGCATTTTGCGTAATATAGTTCGGCTACTATGTATAAGTGAAGTGGATGGAAATACCATGGAGCGTGAACTCTGAGATGGCACATTAACTCCCTGGAAAATTCTAAAATCAGGAGCCACCATTTTTATAGAACATTGAAATTATCAGAAGTCACTTGTAATATTATCAACTAGTCGACAATAGCAGTAATAATCTAGAAGATTTATTGCCAAAAAACTGTTCTGTTTAGCACAGACAAGGTATAGATTAATGAGCGTTCTTATGTTTCTTTAATATGTTGAGATATTGACTGAGTTCTGTCTAGCGCACATTCTGTATGATAGTCGTCTTCTATTAATATTATCATGATCAATGATATTACATTAATTATATTAAATACACTATATTATAATAAATACAGTGTAATAAGCAGTAAGTATTTTCCAATTCCCTGACCATCCATTCAATATTGACGAAGCTGGCTAGCAAAAATATAAAATAGAGTTGCATAATAATAGTTTTTTAGCTGATATGTCAGGAGTTTTCGGTTAACGAAAACGAATATTCGAATGGTTTTCAACTACCAAACTTAAGCTGAAAATTTATTGCCAGCACTTGTAGGTGTGTTATAGTACTTGAGCTTAAAAACTAAGTCCTCTTCCAGGTTTAGAGTGTTACCATTTTAGACCATGTCCATCAATTAGCATCAGATTGCGGTCAAACGTTAACACCTATAAAGCTTAAAAAATTTGCATGAGAGATGTATCACGGCGTTCTAACCAGGACAAGCTAATCTATGTAATATAACTAAATACTTACTTTACCTATTCTATTCTTCATCAGGCCAATCTCTTCAGTAGCACGATGTTTGAATTTTTATGTATTATTTCTAACCACACAAATTTATTAATTGTTTATTATATCATTATCATTATTTTATTACATAGTATAAAATAAAGTCCCCTACTGTGTCTGTCTGTCTGTCTGTTCGCTATAATCTCAAAAACTACTGAACGAATTTTCATGCGGGTTTCACCAGTGGATAAAGTGATTCATGAAGAAGGTTTTAGTATATAATTTGTATTATTGTATAAGTATTTATTTATAGTTAGGGTGGAACAATGTCTGCCGGGCCCGCTAGTATTCCTATAAGTTATTGCATATTTTATTAAATTCGAGTAAATTAAAATGTCCATCTATTTTACTGGTAATGGTCAATAGAGTTAACGAAAGTAGAAGAAGGATGACACTCTATTTTAATAAATTGTTAATGTATGTTTTGGATACACAACTGGTTATTTTTAGAAATACTACCGTACAATATATTTATAAAATGACGTTGTTTTCATGGCTTTCTTTAGTACGTAACAGTGTTAACTAACTTACACTGCGGGATATAAAAGCTGTTTGCAATTTGACAACGTTTTAGAATGTTTTTGTTTTTCCTAACTAATATAATGAATGCGAATGTACGTTTGTTTATTTATTAAGTATTCAAGCCTTACCTACTAAATCCATCATCATAAAATTTCGCATACACTTTGTCAGACGTTTCAAAAATGGACATAGAGATCTTACATCTACAAAAAGTACTGTTCTTTTTTTTTCGAACTGACTACGATATTGACCTACCAAGGTCTTAACAGCTTCACCAGACTACTAAGGCGAGCGCTTAAGGCACTCAGCTGATTTTATATGAGTTATTGAAACATATATATGTACCGAGCATACATATCTCGACAACTCTTATATGTATTTTGTGTCGGATAATTTTTCTAAACTATTTCAGTTCGATAAGGGAAAAAATACACGAGTGTGGAGGTGATATGTGTAATGTTGTTGCAGTATTGTAAGATTTTGTGTCACTGTATCGCGCAAGCAGTGCACTCAAGGGCTCTACGCCGAGGGAATGGACGTAGGCTTAAGCTACTGCCGAAGGGGGCCTAGTCTGGTGTGCGGGAGCGAAATTTACCCCCAGACCACGGCGGAGTGATCTGTGGTTACGCGAGCATGCTTTGTTTGGAGAGACAGGCTGGTACTGATCATTCACTGCCGTTATTTCATCGGGAGGGTCAGTAAAAATATGTCGCGGACGTATTTTATAATGCGCAGCGTTCGGTACGGCTTCGTATTTTGCAGCGGATACCACTAATACTGGAACCAATAATACTGGAAAAGTATTGTTCCTGAAGGGTAGGTTGTATGAATAATTAGATTGTAATATTTTACTATTTCGCTCAAGATCCTTTCACTTGTTTCTCACTCGCGCTGCCATCTTCTCATATGTTTTTCCCTCCCTCTATCTTTTATAGTTCTAAATTCTATCTGTCTCTTTCTATATGGTAACGTTGACGACAGAAGTTCAGATGAAACGCGTTAAGAAATCAATAAATATCTAATATCCAAACGGGATGGTAGGGTGTTTGTACGTCACATAACCTAATGGTAGTGAGTCTTTTGTTTTGTCGCGTTTTGGGATCAATCAGTGTGCATCCAACTGCTGAAAGAATTACACTTCAATATGACAGCGATGACTGTCAATGGATTATACATTTATCCGTCGGGTCGTAGCAATTGCTCTTTGGATTACAAATGAGCAAATGTCAGATGCAATTTGCTATGTTGTATGTAAATATAATAAATCAAAACCGCGTCTGAGGCAACATAGTGACATAAATCATCCTTAAAATTTAATATCGGACGAAGCAGTGGCACGAGTGAAATTTCAAATTGAAATACGTTAATTTAATACAGCATTTACATTTTGTCACTGACGGGAGATATTAATTATTCCGGTTAGAATAAAGCAACGGATTAAATGTTCTCACTTTATGAACTGGTCCCTTAGATTTTATGTCATTAATTTTATGATATTTTTCTATGTATTTAAGGTCGCTAATATAGAGTTCAATAAATAGAAGTTGACATGAATCCTGCTAGATGTGAACACAACATGTGCAAAAAAAGGAAAAGTGTTTCATAGCATTAAATCAAAGGAAAATTAAAGTAAATTAAAATTGTCAAAATCTTTTCCTGGTTGAGGCCAAGGAAACATAAGAGAGTATATAAATTTTGAAACTATTACAAAAAGAATGCATCGATACAAAGGGCAATGTTGATATATGTTACTTCTTGCTAATGGTACATTAAAAGTTTGCCGACTGAAGAAACGACTGCCTATACGTGGGACACAGAAGGGAATTTGTTTAGAAAATCAGGAGACTCTATTAAACCGTGTACCATTCTGTATACAAACATTATATCAGCCATCTTTCTACGAGTCTGTAATGGTTTCATTTTGTACATAATACATTCTACACTAAACGTGGAGTATGGGTTTAAGCTACTGTTGTGAGATTTGTGCTCGTATAGGTAAGGTAATATAAGAATCGTTTTTGTACTCGTTATATTCTATCTATATTAATCAGATCTTTTATCAGCATTCACGAGTCTTTAAAATAATATTTTTTTTTTATCATTTAAGCCTTATTGAAGTGAAACTTCTGTAGAATCGTTGTGATTTCAAACCGGATGCAACGTAAAAACGACATGTAAGTGACGTAACAACTTTTCGCGGTATTTTCGTTCGTCGGTTACAAAACTATGGCGTTATTATTGAGTTTCTATTACGTTATATAGCTTTTTTATATCATAGTAGCAAACGAACGGGCGGGTCACCTGATCTTAAGTGATCACCGCAGGGCCATAGACAGAGTCGCCAATGCGTTGCAAGCCTGTGTTTGGGGGAGGGGACCAGGTTTGGTAGGGGGGGGGACGTGGGCGCCTCCGGCGCTCTCACTTGCTGAACGAAATGCAACAATGAAAGCACTGTTACTTCACGTCGGTTTTCTGTGGGTCGGGTGGTACAATTCCGAGCGAGCCGATCCATTCATGCTGAAACCAGTAATAGCTTCAGAGTGGCTCTTCCACCCGTAATACTGTCAACTTGCCCCGGCTTCGCGTGGTTGAAATTTGAAGTGTCACTACTTTTCGCCCTATATTCATTAGTTAAAATTAAGTATTCATTAAATTCGAATACTGTAATTATGCATAATTGGATAGAGAATAATCATTAACCCAAAATAGACAAGAGAATATCCGAATAGCTATCAGCATCTCAATTCTTATAGAACTTAGATATATGTTACGATATCTTGTTACCGGGATAAAACATTTGGATCTGTTTAGTTATTTATGAATGTTGGGGTTACTCTTATTTATATAATACCACGAGGTAGTGTCTAATATATCTGTTAGAATCGATTTATATATGAGACAGATGTGGTCTAATCATGGCTTGGTAAAACTCGCCGGCTTTCATTAAATCCGGTGCATAATTTTTTAGTAGGTGGTAGAGCCACGCTGAAGCTATTACCGGTTTCAGCATGAATGGGTTAGTACCACCCGGTTAGTTCGGCCGGGGTAGTACCACCCGACCCACAGAAACACCGACGACTATTAACGCTGCTTGCACTGTTGCGTTTCGTTTCGTTCGGTGAGTGAGAGCACCGGAGGCCCACGTCCGCTTCTCCCTCTTTTTTCCCATTCTCCTCCACCTTTCTCCCAACAAAACATAAGCTGGTAACGCATCTGCGACTCCCCTGGTGTTGCTATGGACGGCGGTGATTTCTTAACATCAGGTGATCCGCCTGTCCGTTTACCTCCTATAATATAAAAAAATATATATTCATTAAAAATATTCTGAAGTTAATAACGTTTGTGTTCCATACTCCATACTGGGATATAAAATGTGTTGAGTAAACTAAAGTAATTTGTTTAAGTTAAATAAAAAAAATATCCTCCTAAAATTCGCAGTTCTCTTAATATCTCGCCTTTTTATATAACTTCCTTCTTCATATATTTTTATGTGTACAGACGGAATAATAAAGGAATTATACCTATATTGGTACCTTACCTCAATTACCAGCTGTTTAGCATATCCGTAAAATACGACGTATTTAAAAGACATTAGTGTGATAGTCTATTGGTTAAATTTATGGAAACTTCCATTCAAATTCCTAATTGAATTATATACGAGTATTATAATTTTTATTTAATTACTGTATGCAACTATTTATTTTTGTTCCAGGAAAATATCACGAGGAAAAAGAAGCTGGATTATTCGTTGTTTGCAGTTTGTAGATACATTAAAATATACTTCAACTAATGAAATGTGTTTCTGGTCGGCATTATATCCGCTACATGGCAGCATGGAGTATACATATCTAAACTATCCTTTTCAGATTTTTGTGAAAAAAGTTCTTGCAGGTGTCTTCGAATAAGTAATAAAATACATTTCAATCATTTTTATAATTGTCTGTTAGAATAAGCATTACTATTTAAGTATTGCGTTTACCTCATAAAACATGTCCTCGAGTAACATTTAGTTTTGGTTTCGTTACGGTTCTCTCTATCAAAAGTAATTGTAATTTTAATGACGACGCGACTTAAGTACGTGTGAAAGATTTACGTAGATAAGTAAATGGATTTAATACATTGAGATGATTTTATTGTGTATTTTTTACATTCAGTTCCACGCGGACGGAGTCACGGGCACAGCTAGTAAATTATACGCAAGAGACCTTGGCACGTAGTGGTCGAGCGGATTGACCGGCGTAATATAAATCTGATGTTCGTAGGTTCAAACGACTGTTTCGGAATCCGCGTACATTTACTAATTTAAATTGGTAATTCTATCGGCTGACGGTGAAGGAAAACATCGCGAGGAAACCTGAACCTGAGAAATATTCTTATAGTAGCACCGTATGTGGGAAAATATAGGACTGGATTTTACAGAATCTGAAATCACCAATACGTTATGGGCTGATGTGTTGATTATGCCCATATCTTCGTTCAGAAAGAGGCTTATGATCCTGCAGTGGTTTTCTTACAGGCTGATGATGATAATAAAGACACCTTGGTGGTCGCCACTGTTCAAGAATAAAATATTTTTTTGTATTTCGACATATTATTATTCATTCAAGAAATATAACTTTCCTCGGGATATATACAAAATGCATTATAATTAAATACACCGCGCCGCTGAACCCTTTTTGATTAGTGAGCATATTATTAATAAAACTCACGCCGCACGCCACAAAAGATAGTTTCAGAGCTGCTGGCAATCAAGTTACAACTATTGAATTGCTGGTTATTGCACGCTTGTTATTTAGGGTTCTTGTTATTCTATTTATTTATAAACGAAGCCCACCTATTGTATAATTCTAATTTTTTCCTTTTAATAATTTCCATTATTCGCTCTTCATATGGTGGGATCTATTAGATACAATTCCGTCATCTAACTGGTCTAGCAGGAAAATAAGCATCATACATTTCTCGGCAATGAAGATCGCTAATAGATTGTGGACTGTCATAAAGTAACCGTAAACTGTTCATGTTGGCCTTGCGTGTAGTTACAAAAAACACTCAGAAATTTTAAATATCCATAATTTACTAAATAGACAAGGAGATCACACTCACAACCTGGTACCTAAACACATACGAACAGTCTAGTTTCAAAAGAGGTTTCTACTGCGAAACTTTAGTTGTGAAATGAGGTTTTTATCAGTAATGTACTTCTAATATTATATAAGGTCTATAGGCTGCGGTTGTCGTATACCATCAAGCAAACCGAATAGTTATTTGTCACCACTTGTGACACTGTTAAGTGAAATATCTTGACAGAATTATTAGCCACAATGAATGAACTATTTGGACAGAATTTAAGCTATGATTACTGAAAACTTACGAAAATTCTGAAGAATATCTTTTGCATAATTCGTGTAGTTTTTTCTATTTCTAAAGTTCAAATTACATTTTATTTCCTTTATCCAAATCAAATCGAATCAAAATACTTTATTCAGTTTAGGCCCTAATAAGGCGCTTATGAACATCAAAACTACTACCGGTTCGGAAAACAACTCAGTCACCGAGAAGAACCGGCAAGAAACTCGATCGGGTACATCTTTTTAACATATATATATATATATATGTTTCAAATATATTATACGTTACAATACCGTTTTTAGTGGATGCACAGAGAGGAGTCAATTCCAGACGTCACCATCGTTCACGTATTGATCCACTCTATACTAAAACGACTTGGCGCTTAAATTTACAGTCCGGCAAATCGGTAATATGTTTTGGGACTTTATTGGAAAACCTAACTCTATTACCTAAGAAACTATTACTGGTTTTGCTAAGTCTGAAACATGGGACGACCAGTTTGTTACAGTTTCTAGTATATAGATCATGCCGGTCCTTTACAAAATCCAAAACAATATCTAGGTATATTTATACATATAAGAAGAATTTTAATCTAACGTGCCTCTACTTGTTTTATTTTTGAGAAAATATCGTTGCATGTGATTAGGAATAAGTTATAAAATATATTTCAATCATTTTTAGAAATGTCTGTCTCTCTGTCTGTCTGTTTGTTTGAACACGCATCACTGCTAAAGTACTGCGTTCATAAGAAAACCTTTTCAAGAGTCATAACGCAATTCTTCGAGTAACATGTAGTCTTTGTTTCATTAATATTAGCTCGGTCTATCAAAAGTTTTTGTAATTTTAATGACGATGTGACTTAAATATGAGAGAAGAGTAGAAGTAGAGTGATTAGACTGAATACATTCAGATGACTGACTATATTAGTCACTATTATGTACATCAGGTTCCACGCGAACGGAGTCGCGTGCACAGCTAGTACATTATAAGGCTCATAAAATACTATACTGGATGTTTTATAAATAAAAAACGTTCATCGATTGAATATATTTTAATTACATCTTTGGTAAGTACAATGCTTAAGGGATGGCATGGCCCCGGAATCATTGGTTCTTTGGTACTATTTTGGTGTTCATCTTACAAAATGAGTATTTCAATTCAAAATATATGAAGATTATATACTAAATAAATACTCCTTAACCATTTATCAAGTTACATATGTAGAAATCCTGAACATTTCTTAAACAAAGTTTCAGTATTCGTTTCCATATGTAAATCAATGAAATATTGTATTAAAGGGACGTTGCTCCTACATATCATGTATTTAATATATAAAACAATTAAAGGTTCTTGGAAAGTTAAAAGACTTCGTTCAAATAATTTTTCCCCGCCGATATTTGCGAGCTATGTTTCTTACATGTAATCAATATGATCACGTACACTATAGGTTCATATGAATTTCTAAATAAACTTTGTACTTAATTGTAAATATTTAGTCATACTATATTTCGGTAGTTGATAAATCTGTTCACAGAAAACTATCATTATTTGGTTGTAATCATTTGGTAGTATTTACTGCAATACTGGTAACGAAATGAATAAAAAAGAAATATGTTTTACATAATTATATGTGTTGATCATTTATTTTTAAAATCACTAATAAATAAATAATTTATTTATACCAAATGGCTACATTGAAACCCAATGACTAACATCAATTACGCAATTGGATAATCCCAATTACAATTCTTTAAATATATATCTCATTTGTGTATGTAATTTTTAATATATTCTAATACTTCATTTTGTTAAACCGGTTTCGTAAATGGTACTTCTATAGTTTCTTAAAACAAAATCTGTGAACTTTAGACTAAAAAGATGAATAAAATCAGGAGAAAGGAGACTTAATTTACAATCAAAATTTATGTAGAATCGTGTGGTTAAATCGGATTAATTTTTTCCGTATATTATCATCGCCAATATATATAATTATATAATATCTATTTACCTTTAATATTACCAGTCAATCAACAAGTTTCAACTTTGTAATATTAAACTACAACAGTTACAATGAATTATAGTATATAACAGAAATGTATTTGAGCATGATTGATTTCACGTGTTCGTAATTTATCCACTTATAAATATTACCTATTAATATTTTTATGTAAATCTTCTACAATATCAACATTTTTATATCTTATCCTGATTATATTTATCGTATAAAACATTCACGTTATATTAAGTTAAATAATTTCTACATTACACTTCCAGCTTATACGAACTGGAATTGATAACATTTTACATATCCTTTTTCGACTTACAGGTATAATATAGAAAAAAAAAGTGATAAACAATTGCATCTTATTGATTTCTTTTTCTAAAATACTGAATTAGCAAAATTTACCATATAGTTATTTAGATTATTATACATTATTTAACAATTTCGCTGTGTCAATATTAGTAATTTCTTTTTTTTAATATTATTGAAGTAATACTGGATAATTCAAAAGAAGTTTGAAGGAAATAAATGTAATTTTTTCAAAATTATTTGTGTACATAGCTTGTATTGTAATGAAATTTTGAAATAAAAAAATATACATTGTTCACTGTGCGGTGAATTGAAAAATGATATTTAATTTAGTGTACGTTTTTGAAATAAGTCAAAGTGAGTTACATAGAGCTGATCAACTAGAAATAACATGATAATCTTTGTATTAAGCTGCCGATATATTCAACAATAATTAAATTGGATTAATTATAGATCGATTAGTGTTTTGCAATAAAATAATTTAAATACTCAAAATTCACAGGAAACTATATATTGGAATATATAAACCCAAGACACCAATATTGACACGTACATTTGCAAGTAAAGAATACCTTAACAATTAGACACTCATATTTTTATACAATAATAAAAAAA
>MU162990.1:3037-16109 GCA_015888305.1 Antheraea pernyi
CATTGCACTTAGGTTTATTACGTTTGTGTTTATACTCTTGAAAGTCTTAGAACAATCTTTAACTTAGGTTCTCTTTGTTCTTTATTAATATTTGTTTTGATATTATTATTTGATATCTTAAATGTAACCATGAAGTATTATATCCTAGAATATTGCGAGTATTTAAACTTATGTTTCAATTTTATGTTACAGGACGGAATGTTATGATTATTTATTTGAAATGGCTGTAGAAATGAAGAAACTTGGCCTGGATCCAACTCACAATCCTGATACAGTCTTGAACGGAGAGAAAATGTGACAGATTGTAAAATATAGTTTTAATACATAATAAAACAGATTTTATATAAGATATTGTTTTTTCAAGTCATTCTATTTTTAAGTAACGGTATGCAATAAGATCATCGTCTCGTTTGAAGTTTTAAAAGAACGAGACCATAGCAAAGTACCCAAAAAGTGAATATATTTAATAATTAAAATCAAATACAGTAAAATATGTAATAATGTAATGGTACGCAAAATGACGAAAGTGCTATGCAAAATAGAGACGACCTTCCTAGGTTGAAAAAAATTAGATATATTAGAACATATAATTTTTACTTTGTCTTGTGAAATATAATTGGTTTAAATCCTTAGATCCCAAAGTGGTTTAGGCGGACCTCCAGGGGTCCAAGGAAGACTCGAGGGGATCGACGTTGGCGTGACAAAAAAAATGGGGGTCCACGAATATTTATTTGCTTTCGATAGTGAAGAACTAAAATGTTGACTTGATGTTGCAGAAATTACATATTCCAAAGCGAAAAATAATTTTATTTGGGCTAAGCCACTAACATAAACTGGCATCATATAATTCATACAATAGATCCTTTTTGGTATAATAAATATATGTAATGCAGGGCTGTAGCTAGAGTCGAATTAGAGGTAGGGCAGCATTGGTGTAAAAAAAATTGGTAGGGC
Source organism: Antheraea pernyi (assembly GCA_015888305.1). Lineage (NCBI taxonomy): Eukaryota > Metazoa > Arthropoda > Insecta > Lepidoptera > Saturniidae > Antheraea > Antheraea pernyi. The sequence goes on from MU162990.1 coordinate 3,992, forward strand.
GGAAGTAAAAAATTTATCATAATTGATCTGACCTCAAATGTCACAAACTGTGATATGTTCGGAAAAGTTGAAATACCTATCGCTACAATTTTTTTACCTCAAACTATGAACAAACAATTTAGTTATAATAAGGTATCTTAATTTTGGGTATTGCCTCACAATGCCCCCCTAGCTATGGCCCTGATGTAATGTATAATTAATTGTAAATTAGCAGCTAATAACATATTATTATAATAGATATAACCTAACTACAATATTATTGTTAAAACTTTATCGGTGTTTTTAATAAAGCTTTTGAAACGTTACATGGTTTATTTTATATTGTAAGTATTTATTACCGAACATTTTTGTTAGTAACTGTTATGACTTAAATAATGGGACTAAAATGAAATTCATAATTATGATGACGAAGCTATATATTTCGATTAAGTTTTAATGTATTGCATATCACTTCGAACATTTTTTTTGCTCTGTCACGTAAAAGCCGCCACTGTAAAGTTATAAATGGTACCGCCTTTTTTTAAATTAATTTCCGTTCTAAATAATTGTCTACTGCATTATATTGATTAACGATCAAAGATGTAGGTGAAATATATCAGCAGAATAATATAAAATTAACATTTTTCCCTAATCGTTAAATGTTATAAAAGGCATCTCTCTGTTTGTGCGTTAGTGTATTTATAACAGGAGAACCACTAAACCGATTCACGTGATTATTTTTAAATCAACAATTTATTATCTGATCAACTTTACTATGTGCCTATTATATTTCTTAATATAATATATGGACCAAGTTATGAGTTTTATGGGTGTCGGTTGTGTTATTCAGCATATGTGAAGTTATTTAGCACTTATTGAAGGATAACCAAGACGATGATATTATATTATAATCTATGCCTCTGGAAAAAAAGGATGAAGATTGGCTCAATTTTCACATCACGAGAAGAAGAGGGTTACTTTCAAATATCTTTTTTTTTAATTAGAAAACGACATTCAAATTATAAAGAAAAAAAGTTCAGAAAATATTGTGATAACACCGGCATTACTTCTTGTTTGGATCGCGCGACGGCACTGCTTCCGAATCTCCGATGCGACCGGGTCGCGATCGCCGCACCGCTCTCCAGTCACGCCCACAGGTCGCGCGTCGTGGTTGTTAAGTGATGCATATAAATCCATACTGAGAGCCTGTCCAGAGTAGACGTTTTACGCGCGAGTTCGACTCGCGCGTACGTGAGATACTAGAGCTCCATATATCCCGTCCAGATGGTGCGTCGCGTTTCCTAACTCGAGCTTAAAACACGTGCAATGAGCGAGACTCGACTCGCGTCATGATACTCAGGCCTCATTACTGCGTCCAATACTACGCGCGAGTCAGTGACGAGTCGACATAGTTGTCAGTCCTCTATCTGTACGACGTAACCCAGCGTATGCGACGTTTCCTAGGGTGGAAACGCGATATCTGGACGCAATATATTTTGAAGCGCGCGAGTCGACTCGCGTGTAAAACGCCTCATCTGAACAGGGCTCCAAGCAGTGGGTCGCACGACCCGAATTCGGTGGCGGGGCGCTAAGAACCGAATGTTACCTTATTATGGTTTTAAGTAATATAGTTCGGTTATTGTGCACAAGTGAATTGGATATAGTGGAATAATATCACGGAGTATGGATTCCGAGATACCACAAAAACTTACTGGAAAGTTCTAACTAGAGAGCCACTAGATTATTAAATCAATCGCAAGAAACTTACTCGCACTCTAGAATGGCGGTAATAAACTACTAGAAAATTGCTTGCCAAAAATAAAATATAATTAAGCATGTCACTAATAGAAATAAATAAAAGAAAAGTCATCCATAAAAATCATTTATTTTATTGGAAGACGTCAATTTTTCCATTCTCTCGTAAAAGCTCCGCCACGATGCTCTCTGATATCGCGCCAAATCTTAAATGACTTCGTTTATCTTCCTCCTTAGCCTTTTTAATCGTCTTTCTGGTTATTCCGTGAACGCTCGACGTGCATTTCGCGAGTACCAAATCTTTTACCTCCTCCAATTCTGCTTTGGTAAGAAAATTTGTACTAGAAAACCTCATATCGAATGGTGAATATTCCTTCTTGGCCATTTCGTAGAGTGATTTCAAATCTAAAGACGTCTTGTTCTTCTTCGTGGTAATAATTTGTTTCCTATGAAGAATTTTCTTGAGATCGTCCAAATACGGTACATTCTCTTGGATTTTTTCGTCGATTATTTCGACTTCTTTCTCGTTTAGTAGTTTGAGGTCTTCGTCGGTGATTTTGAAATTATGTTTTATATCTGGAGGGAGTTTATGCGATCCGGGTATTTCTATAAACAATATAGATGATTTACGTGCGAGTTTTTGTAGTTTTTTTATACATGAACTCATTTTTATGCGTTCTAAGTGTATGTTTTCTTATTAAACAGAAGAAACTAGTGTTTAACCGCTAAAAAGTACTAAAATAACTGATATGAATTCGCTACTTAGGATCAACAGTTGTCGATTTCTTCCCTTATTATACTGGGAAATAGGGCGCCATGCATACAAACGATAATGTTAACTACAAAGCTCATTTTCACACATAAATAAGTTAAAACCGATTATATTACAATATTTTTTGTTCAAATAACAAGTTACAAAATAGTTAGCAAACATGATTGTAACCTTTTTCAGCGCCATTATTTTTAACGGCTGGTTTTATAGAGAAAAACGCTCGCATAATCTGTACAGGCTTCACCGAGTCCTCGTTCGTGGATCTATCGTATACATCGTATTCCAGACACACGACCTTCTCGTCTAATTTACGCAATTCCAGATTATTTGTTTTATAACGAGAGAATTTCTCGGCGATTACTTTTACTCGTGGTACATCCGATATGTGGATGTTACGAGGCGGGTCTTCGTAACACGGTGATTTTAGTTCTACAACAATATATTCTTTATTTATTAATGAGCATTTTAGCAAGAGATGGATTTCGTATTTGAAAATTGTTAATCCTCGTTTAAAATTCAGTACTCTTAGAGTCGTAGTCAGGCCTCAGGGGTGTCCATACCTATAAACTAAATGAACACATTTCAAAAATGAAAGAGTTACTGAAGCAACCTCGAATAAAAAATAATTCTACTCAGAATACTGCTAGAAATTTAAATATAAATAAATTTTCTCATTCGTTAGAATGCATCCATGAATTAAGTAGGTGTTTTTTTTAATAGAGGCCGCTCTCTGTCTCGTGAAATTTCCTCTATATTTTTATATTAATTTGATTTATTTCATATTGATATTACATACATGCATACTCATATGGCATCCCATATTTTATAAAATATCCCCTAATATCATTAAATAACATAAGGCACTAATAGTGCCTAATTTTTTTTATTGTCACGCATCAACGTGCACAGAAGCACAGCACAGTATAGCACAGCTTACAATCTGACATTGTGTCCATCGCAAATAGTAAAACAATTGGAATGAATAATGACCCTCAATTGGAAAGTTACAACACACGTACAGGTGTTTTTTTATAAGGTTTTAGTGTTTGGCCACAATCTTTAAGAGTGGTAGAGCCACGCTGAAGCTATTATTGGTTTCAGCATGAATGGGTCGGCTCGTCTGGAGTAGTACCACCCGACCCATAGAAAACTGACGTAAAGTAACAGTGCTTGCAATGTTGCGTTTCGTTCGGTCAGTGAGAGCGCCAGATGCCCACCTCCCTTCCCCTCTCCTCTCCCCCTCACTCCCTTTCCCCCAAACACAGGCTGGCAATGCACTTTCGACTTCCCCGGTGTTGTTAGTGTATATGGACGGTGGTGATCACTTAACATCAGCCCACAAGTTCGTTTGCAAGTTATGACATAAAAAAAATAATCTCATCTGAGTACGTTAAATGAGACGCTAAGCCTAGAGGGGTTGGCTCTCAAGTGCAGATGACGTAACACACCAACAGGAGCTTAACGACAGACTTAACTTGAGTGTGAGCTAGCCTGGCGGTTTTAGAAAGACCCCTAACACCATGCTGTGGTTACATCACGCCGTTTTCCTTCACCGACCTTCGACTCAGTAGCTAGAATTCGCACCTACGTCCATCGCGCATTCTTCCAACTTGAGAGTGATATAGCTAACGAGACGACATTACGAGATATCCTATTTACATTTTTTTTTTTCGATCTGTCTACGTTATTGGCCTAGTAAGGCCTTAACAGCATCACCGGACCACTAAGGCGAGCGCTTAAGACACTCAGCAGATTTTATTTTGACAACTAGCTCAAGGGTGCACGGCAAACCTCAGCTTGGGCTGTTGCCTAGTTTATGCAATTCGCGACCTAACTGTGTTAGCCTAAGCTAAGCTACATATTCATACGTATATAAGTTAGTGAGATATATGTGTACCAAGCATATATGCCTCCGTATAAGAGCTATATATGTATTTCGTGTCGGATAATTTTTTTTTTAAACTAATTTAGTTCGATAAGGGAAAAAATAAAACCTTTCCACTTCCATGTGTCAGCATGTGTGCGTGCACGTGTGTGGAGGTGATATGTGTGAATTTTACAATATTGGAACCATAATTGTATCAAGAATGTTACTAAAATAAGGAACTATTTTACGAACTTTCTGGAATATGCTTATCCTTCATCATGTACTGGTCAATCTCGTCAGCGTTGTCTATATTTTGCCAGTGGGATTCGTCAAATGTCTCCACGTAACCCGATATGTTGGCGGGACTGTCGGTTTCCACGTACTGCGACCCGTTTTCGACTTTCGTACCACACAATACTTGTTTCAATTCCTTTAGTTGCTTTATTGTATCCGGTAATATCGGATCAATACCGTATTGTTCGACAAGTAGGTTTTGATACTAGAAATGAGATAATCATAAGGAGGTGATATGTGTGAATTTTATAATATTGGAACCATAATTGTATCAAGAATGTTAGTTAAATAAGGTACTATTTTACGAACTTTCGGGAATATGCTTATCCTTCATAATGTACTGGTCAATCTCATCAGCGTTGTCTATATTTTGCCAATGGGATTCGTCAAAAGTCTCCACGTAACCCGATATGTTGGCGTGACTGTCGGTTTCCACGTACTGCGACCCGTTTTCGACTTTCGTACCACACAATACTTGTTTCAATTCCTTTAGTTGCTTTATTGTATCCGGTAATATCGGATCAATACCGTATTGTTCGACAAGTAGGTTTTGATACTAGAAATGAGATAATCATATTTTTAAATGAAATCACGTATTTCGTTTTCCTGAAATAATGACCCCCCGCATAATTTCTGATTACGTCTCTGGACTACGATATAGATAAAAACTAATATTTATTTGTTTGTCCCGTATAAGTTCTTACACCTTTCCTCCCATTGTGATATAATTTTATTGAGTTGTTTGTGCACGTCCGGACAGTGTTTACCGACATAGTATCAACAATAACAATAATCAGCAAATAGTATATTTCGTAGTAGATTTTTAGTATTTCACGAACTTTTCGGAGTTTTGGAACCTTTATCTGTGGATCAACGTATGCTATACATTAACTTTTACCTTAAGGACCGAGCAGTGATAAGAAAACAAGATGAAATCACACGATAGAGGTGAAAATTTTGTGTTATACGAATAATATTAACTAAAAAAAAAGACGTCACGCGGTCTTCCTAGCCGGTAACCCATGCAAGTACTGACCGCGTCGAACGCTTCTCTAACTTCGCTGATCGGACGAGATCCAGTATTTTCAACACTACTCAATACAGTGTTTGCCTCCACCATATTTCGTCATATAAAAAGATTGCCAATTACAATTTCAAAGTTGTCCCATAAACGTTTTTCGTACAATATATTATGCAACATAATTACGAGACAGTACGACAACAGTGTTTTCGATTGAACAAAGTTGAAACTAACATATAATTTTCTTTTAATTTCATTTTTGACAACCAATCTTGTATATTACTACTGTCATTATCGACTAGGTAATAATATTACAAGATCCTTGTGATAATCTCAATGTTTTAACAAGATGGTGGCCGTCTTGTTACAACGTCCAATGGAGTTATAAGGGTATCTCAGAATTCGCCCACTATAGTATTATTTACTATCCACTTCACTCGAGTGCAATAACCGAACTATATTACGTAAAACACCACCTATATTACAAAGTATAGAGTCCAATATGATTATGAATAAAATTTAGAATGTACTACATGACAGACTATAATCCCGCCAAAAACCCATAGTCAATTTTAAAAAGCATTTACGTGGTTTGCAGGTACGCTTGTGTCAGTCAATTGCGCATTGTCTTTCAGATTAGGAGTCATGGAACATCTGTTTTTCGTCAGTTTACCATTGTTACACGACACTCGTCTATCCCTCGGAGGGAAGACTTCTTCTATTTCGACCTCTTTCTTCACCTTGGATCCTTTTATGCCCCTCTCGCTCTCTTTATATTTAGGGACTCTACCGAACTTACGTTGGTTCCTGTTCATTGTTTACTGAACGCATTTTACAATAAATTTTGTTTTAATTTACATGTCCTTTCCACCTGGACTAAACTGATTCGCTTGATTTTGAAACTGTCAAAATAAAAGATTATTGGAGGTTTTCTCTGATATTAATGACATTACTGAAAAAGAGGTAGATAGATGATTCAACTTTGTGGTCGTATTTCATTGTAGTATGTTGGGTTTAATTTTAAATAAATAGACACTTATACACACACGTTATGCAGAGTCTTTATTAAAAGGAAAACGGGAAGGAAGTAGTAGAATTCACAGAGGTAGATCATAGATAATTTATACACAGATACTATAAAAGTATTTTTGTTTACTGACATTCTAACATAGTACACTTTATATTCACATGGATGACGGATCGCTAACGTTTAAAGTCTATTAGCGATATCAATGTATATGGTCTCTGGCCAGCTGTAATTCAATATCTATACTGAAATGAGTCATTCCTCTAAAGTTAGCTTCGACCGAATCATTCACTTAACATCAGATTGTGATGCAATGATAAGTTATCTTTTTAATTATATAGTTATCATTAGGTTTGATGATTATGTCCAAATATTAACTTGTAAAACCATAGGAAAAACCGCCCAAACGAAGCGAAGATGATTCCTTGGCATTACACAATATATTTATTTTGTATTATGTTTACCGCAAAAACTCTATTTTATTTCATTTATTTACGGGTCTTTAAAGCGAGCACGAATCACAGTTGCACACTGTTGCTTTAGTTTTCGAGTTTATTTTTTATTTATTTTTAATTTTTTGGATGATGAATATGTTCTACTATAAGACTGTATATTGTATGTATACAGCGCGACTGGTTAGTCGCCAGCAATATTTTTACACTATAATCATTAGACGATTCTCGTTATAGATCAATAAAAAAATAGTTGCTTAATATTTGACCGAATTATCTCGAGAAACGCAAAACTGATATACACTCAACTCATGTGATTTACGCAAAAACTAACCGGTGTAATAAATACGGAAACGAATGAATCACGCCCTGTCGCCCAGTCCGGGCCGCGCTCGCACCTCGGCCCGCTTCCCTTTGTTCGACCGTGCGTCGTTTCCACGATAAGTTCGTGTTACGTAATGATTGAACCTTGAAAAGTGCCCCTTTAAAATTATTCATTATATCTAAGCGTGATTTTTTTTATCTTTAAAAGTATTTTTCCCATACTTTTAAAAGTTATAGAACAAACATTAACTAAAGTTCTCTTTGTTTTCTATTAGTATTTGTTTTCATATTATTATTTTACATGATAAATGTGACCATGAACTACCACACGATAGAAGGGTGTTAAACTTTAAACATTCACTTGGTATATAAGTAAGCTTCTGTTGTTTGTATTCATTTTATCTATTCAGTACACTATTTGTATTTTAACGATATTTGAGATGAGTTGGCTAATTTTATTAGTATTCAATTTTTTTTTATATATATAATTTCACCAGTGCTCCTACTAACTAAAAAAAACAATAAAATATTTATTCATAGCTTTTTCAAAGGGAATTTATAAGATCTTTTCTACAGAGGAATAAATTATTCTATGTAAATATTGAATTAGATACTTATGAATGAAAAAAATATATTCAGTAAACATCATTTTAATCAATTATAAGGTATAAAGGTATTATCGTCGGTATTATTTCGTTTATTTCTATCTCTCTTCGGCCACGGTACTTTATTGTGAACGTATTTTACATGAAGTTTCACATCACAGCGATTTATAAAGGACTTGTCGCAGATCGTGCACTTGTGCGGCCTTATCCCGAGATGTACCTGTTGAAATAACATTAATAAATCTGTAATTTTGTCTTTTTATATCATTTGTTAATTACATATTTTGTAAAAATTGTTGCAAAAGATCAGTTACGAATATTACATTAATTATTTTTTTACTGTTTATATTTGTATTTATTTCATACACAGCTTGATCGATTTTTAACACGCTTTTATTAGCTTCACCTGTATGTAAGTATGTTTGTAACCGACCCCTTTGAGCTCGTTTTTGTCCTACTTTGAACGATCAGATTTAATTCAAACTTTGCACACCTGTCAAAGGTCGATGACAAAGCAATAATCCGAAAAAAAAGTTAATAAAAATTAACTAAAAAATTAAAAATAAATAATAGTTTAAAAAAACTAAAAAACACGCTTTCTTAGAAAATCCAACTAAAAAACAGAAAATAAAATTTAATAAATTTGGATTAAGAATAGTGTTAATATCAGTATCTCCAGATATCAGTATTTTTATAATTTTTTTGTCACTTTTTACAAAAATATACATTTATTTCTAATTTACACTATTCTTAATCCAAATTAATTAAATTTTATTTTCTGTATTTTATGATTTATATGGTTTCTTTACACGGGAAATTTATTTATTTAGTCAATAAACACGTTATAAGAAAATGTCAAGTGATAGCATAGTTGTTTTTTTTTTCCAAAATGTAGTATGTTTTTATGTCTCTGAATAAAAATGTAATAAATTCATTGTTATGTGTTTAAATAAAATATAGATAACACGAGTTTATCAATTTTGAAATGACAGACAGCTATGTATTCAAAATCTGTTAAGAGTAGCAATTTTAAGTGTGGCCTTTCTTTTATTTCAATTGAATGATTGATTCTTTGAAAAGTTATAAAAAACGCGCGAAGAGTCGCATATGTAGCTGAGTTACGTATGAAACCTTTAATGTACTACTCGAAATCAATTAATATTCGTTTAAAAAAATGTAACTGTTAGTTATGTTGTCAGTTACGATCAGCACCCTGGGGTGTAAGGGGTGTCAAATAACATCTAAGACTTGAGACACTCAAGCCAACCTCACCTGCGCGTGGTGCAACCTGCTGAATAACGAACGAGGCAATGGCGATAGCGGGGTGGTAGGGTTTTACAGCTTGATTGAGTCGCAACCACCATGTATATGGCGAAAAAGCCCGTCATAGTGATTCGCTTCTGCGGGTCGCGTTTCGGGATCAGCCTGTGCATATCCAGTTATTCGCAGGCCGGCATGACAGTGGCGACCGGCCATAGACAGTATGTGACTCGGTGGTCGCCACTGTTTTTGGATTGTACTGTGCTTACCATCAGTCATTTTGCCGTGCTACAATAGAAAAAAAAAACAATATTGGTGGCGAAACCGTAATATAATAAACTGATGTATTTTGAACTGGTTTTAATTAAAGAAATTATTATAGCTGTGTACCTTAGTTACGTATAAATACTTTCATTTACTACTTGAAACCATTTAACATTTCTTTGAAAGAAAAACTAACGGTGGCATTGTAGTTGATTTCGATTAGCACTAATCTTGATGGAAAAACCGTGAGATTACACCTAGTGTATTTTAAACTGGTTTTAATTAAACAAATTATTGTGTCTACATTAGGGTGGTTAATTTCCGCAAAATTTTTTTTTTGTTGCTCATGCAAAATATTAATCTACATATAGAAAAAATAATTCTCACCAAGTTTGAGCTCTTAATATTAATTTAAAGTACTTACAATTTAAATTTAAAGTTTTACCATTCAAAATGCATATAAAAAAATCTTTCTTTTTTTTCAATTTTTTAATGCTTACCCGGCTTTTACAATATTGCAAATCGGTTTGATGGAACTTGTGGGGAATTTCACGCTCTTTAAAATGTTCTTAGTATTTTTTGTATAACTCGCACTGGTTCACCAGTAGGAGTCGTCAAAATACAGTTTTTGAAAAAAAAAATTCTCTTAATTTTTCGTGCAAACCGCCAAAAGTAGAAAGAAATAAGAATTGACTTATAAAAAAAAAGTTATCCGACCAATGTTGAATGAATTTACAACCATTTTTTGCCACACAGCAACGATAATGTTAAAATAATGTTTGCGGAAATGAACTACCCTAGTCTACATGTGCTCGAATTACGTATAAAACTTTTAATTAACTACTCCAAGCTATTCAATATTGCTTTGAGAAAAAAACGGAGGTTTTGTGGTTGTGTTCGATTAGCACCAATATTGGTGGCAAAACCTTAATATAATAACTGGTGTATTTTTAACTGGTTTTAACGAAACAAACTGTTGTATCTGTACCTTCATGTGCTTATTGAGTGCACTTTTGAAAGTGAATACGCGACCGCACATATCGCATTTGTGAACTCGTTTCCTCGTGTGTATGGCGCTGTGCGTGGACAAGGCTCCGGCCAATTGAAAACATTTCCCGCACTCTTTACACTTGTAGGGCCGTTCGCCCGTGTGTTTCCTTTGATGGTAAGTCAGGAAACATTGTTTCTGCAATTCCCATTTATATCTTGGAGGCGAATTTTTATACACATTTCTGAAGTGAAAGATTTTTGCAACGAAGTTCTTTAAACGCAGCTTGTGATAAAAGGTAACTGGTAGATTTCGTCGCGTAAAGTATAAGCGTTATGCCGCCGCCATGCGGCTGTCTCTCTCTGTCTTTTGCCGTTTGTTTAACTTCAATACTGAACGTGTTATTAAAAGTTATGTTTATTTATTTAACAATTATTATATAATTTATAATGCTCTGGTATATATAATTTTAACTGAAAATGTAGTTATTGTTCCATACATTTGCATTTTCATTGATATATAGAAAAAAAAATAGATTACCGAGAGAGAGAGAGAGAGAGAGAGAGAGATTCGCATGAGGTGTAACGGTTTTTCCTTAGGTGACGAAAATATATAAGTATTAACAATTTATATCTCCAAATCGGATACATTCGGAGCTGAAGAAAAAGCATAAAGAATTTTGTCCCTGAATTACACACGTTTTTTTTCAGTATCCTGTTTTACGGATACGTAGGTAGGTAATTACTATTTTTTTTTGTTTTCCACGCTTTCCATTATTATTATTGTAGATTGTATCATGTTTTTTAATTCGCAAAATATAATATAAACCAGACGAGTTTTGACCACCGAAGTGAAACTTCTTTAGAATCAACAATGAGATAAAGTAATGCATTCGGTGACGTCACACTTCACAGTTTTTATTTTGATACATTGTAAAATTGAGAACTTTAATAAATTAATTAATATTTATTTCGTAATAACACTAGACTTTTAATATAGCACATTTAGTAGTTTATAGTATATCAACATTGTCGAGAAATATTTGATTTAATAGTCTTAGGGGACATTCAAGTATTACGTAAGCAGATTTTTTGTAATTTCTGACTGCCCCCTCCCCCTCATCAGCAAAAGTAAGCAATGCTCGTACAAATGATTACGTAAACATTTATATAAGTATATTTTCTATACATCTACAAATAAGGAGTTTATAGTCTATACATGAATTAACTTATACTGGTTTACGTCTAGGACGACGGGTAGCCCAGTGGAAAAGACCGCGCGCCGCACATATCAGACTTAAACATCCAGCTCCCCTCATCCCTTATGTCATCAAAAGTAAGCAAATCAAAAACACCCCTGGGTTTGAGACGTATAATGAAAACTTAAAATGAGTTACAATTTCGTGCCTTATACATAAGTGTATGCGATTCTTGACACCGCCTTTCAGTCGTGTATTGATTTTAGCAAGCGCCATCTCTTGACGCTTTACGTAAGCATACTACACCCTTCA
>MU162992.1:0-11814 GCA_015888305.1 Antheraea pernyi
CCAACCGTTTTGGAGATAGTACTGCGGGCATAGCCACGACTAACAGCTAGTATAAACTAAAATTGCTGAAATTACTTTTTATAAGGTCAGCTATCTGCCAGTGAAACTTTTGTGATGATCAGTCCAACTGTTTTGGAGATAACGTTGCCGGCTAGTCTAATTTAAAGTGGCCTAAGTAGCCCGCTGTAATTTTTTCTATCTGCCAGTGAAATTCCCGTCAAAATCGATCCAACCTTTTCGGAGATTACCCGGAACAAACAGACGTCTGTCTGTCAGAACACAGACAACAAATTTAAATTGCATTTTTGTTATCAGTTGCGTGTATACTTCCACACTCAATCAGTTAAAAAGTGTTATTTTGAATTACATACTGACACTTAATTTTTATTATATGTATAGATGGTTACTATGGGGCTGATAAAGCCAAAAAAGCCCCTAAATAAATTAAAAAAAAACGTATATGTCCGAGTAGATATTTAGAGCCTGTAGAACAGAGAGCACACGGATAGCATTATCCTCCACAACACGACCGACACTATGAAATGAAACGACTTCTTTGATTCTTGTTGTTTTTTAATAACGATTTTACAATAATCTCAGAGACAACGCTCTCAGAGACAATAATTATCACTTAGCGACAATAACGAGAGATCTCTCGATCTCAAAAACAATAATGAATAATGAACCTTGCACAACCTCGTACAAGCACTTATAAAGGTATCGCCTTCCTTCACCTGCCGATAAGCCAAGTGAAGGAAGTCGTAGTTTAACGAAGTATTTAATCTACAGCAAATGGCATTGTACAATGTTATTAGTATTACTTTATGATTACTAGAATTATTGGTCGATCGAAAATGGTTTTAAAGCAAATAAGGATCTGTAAAGTACTTCGGTTGTTACAACTGTGAATTATTTAAGACACGTAATTAAATCAGTGTATGATGTTAAAATCATTATTTATTTATAATTAGAATTATTAGCGAATATAAAGTGTAACTATGTACAACATCGTAGACTAAGTACTTCGTTAAACTACTACTTCCTTCACTTGGTTTATCGGCAGGTGAAGGAAGGCGATACCTTTATAAGTGCTTGTACGAGGTTGTGCAAGGTTCATTATTCATTATTGTTTTTGAGATCGAGAGATCTCTCGTTATTGTCGCTAAGTGATAATTATTGTCTCTGAGAGCGTTGTCTCTGAGATTATTGTAAAATCGTTATTAAAAAACAACAAGAATCAAAGAAGTCGTTTCATTTCATAGTGTCGGTCGTGTTGTGAAAATACATACAAATGGAGGATAATGCTATCCGTGTGCTCTCTGTTCTACAGGCTCTAAATATCTACTCGGACATATACGTTTTTTTTTAATTTATTTAGGGGCTTTTTTGGCTTTATCAGCCCCATAGTAACCATCTATACATATAATAAAAATTAAGTGTCAGTATGTAATTCAAAATAACACTTTTTAACTGATTGAGTGTGGAAGTATACACGCAACTGATAACAAAAATGCAATTTAAATTTGTTGTCTTAAGATTTTGTAATAAGATATGCGTTACTATTTATGTGTTAATTTCGACTGCTGAATGCTCCGACTGCTGGATGCTCCCACTACGTCATATACATATATTTAAAATACATTAACGTTACAATCGTCTTTAATGGGACCCACGCCGAAGCTATTTATTACAAGTTTCAGTATAAATGAGTCGGTTCGCCCAAAGTACTACTACCCTTTCATAGAAAACCGACGTGAAGTAACAGTGCTTGCATTGTTGTGTTTCGTTGGGTCAGTGAGAGCGCCGGAGGCCCACCTCCTCGCCCCTCTCCTCTCCATGACCTCTCCCTCCCTTTCTCCCAAACAAAGGCTGGCAAAGCACTTTCGTCTCCCCTGGTGTTGTCAGTGTCTATGGACGGTGGTGATAACTTAACGTCAGGTGACCCATGCGTTAGTTAGTCTGCTATGACATTTAAAAAAAATTAGGGACTCTTTAACAGTCTTTTAACGCCAAAACCCGCTTGACATGGCGTTTAAACTTACAATCCGGCAAATCGGTAATAGGCTTTGGGAAATTGTTGTAAAATCTAACACTATTACCTAAAAAAGTGTTAATGATTTTACTGAATCTGAAACATGGAACGACCAGTTTGTTACAGTTTTCATTATTTAGATTATGCCGGTCTTTTACGAAATCCAATTCTTAAATGTGTATTATAATTAATAAACGTAAACAATGTGTTCTTAATTATTTTTCATTATAGCTAAAATATGGGGAATTCCTATGATTAATAGAGCGGAAACTATTACGAACGGGGAAAATGAGATCATATTCACCTTTGAAATTATTATTCTAAGTTTTCCTGTGTTTATTATGTGACGCGAAGAAAATTTGCAATATATAGTGTGTTTGACACCAGCCGCTGCATCGGACTCCAAGAGTTTGTCAAGACAAGACCTGCCTAAGAAATGTAAGTATTACTCCTCATACGAAATATATGATATATGTATATATTTGTTATTAATAATTGTGTAGTATAAAAAAATTTGTAAAATTATTGATTATTACGGGTATTTAAGTAAAATAAAAATATAAAAATTACACGTAATAATAAGTGCATTTATCGTATTGCGACATTCATATGCAATAGTTTTATTGCGGTTAATCATACTTTGTATGGCTCATTTAATGATATTAAAAATTATTTTGCTAGTATTATAATTTATATAAGCAATGTTTTATGAGTTTATTCACAACTAACTTTTTATAATAGCAGCACATGCCCGCAACCGCGTCCGCGTTAAATTGCAATACAAAATTTAATAATAGCAAGATATGACGTAACGTCATCTATTGACGATTTATAGAACTATGGATATCTTAAAATTGCCTTCATCAAAAACCGACATTCATGGCACTAGATATCGTAATATTTTATTAATTTACTTTTGCTTAAAATCAGAAATAAAGTAACAAAAACTTAATTTAATTATTTTAACACACATTGTTTTTATAAAATTTACACTAAAGGCTACTTTTATACAAGAAATGGCTTGAAATTGACAGAAACTATACCGTGTATGGAATTATTTCTACGATAGATTACGTATTTATTTTGTTAAAAAAAAAACTAACACAAAAAATATTAATATTTCAAAAGTCAATTCAATAATCAAATTGTACATTGTAATAACTCTGCATTATTTTTCTAAGAACCGGAAATTATTATAATGTTTGTTGAATGAAATATTACCTTTGAGGAAAACTAATTCTTATTAGAATGTGTCTGTGAGTAATTAAAATATTTCATATATGCTTACATGCGTACATCGCAATTCTCATTATTATTTATTACATTTTATGACCAGAATATCACATGATATTGAATTCGTACGTTGCTAAGCTACTCTGTCGGGTATATAGGCCAGAATATGTCCATTATCTATTGAAGAAATTTTAGTTAAAATTCTTAGGAAACTAGATGGTATTAACATGCTTATTTACTAAATATTTGCTTTCAAGTCTATACCTATCAATTAAAATTGTCTTATTTTCTTAACTCCCAAATTATATATTTAAATCAGAGTACTGTTTGTTATCAAAGACTCGCTAATAAGTGTATTGAAAGAGTACTAGACATGCTATGAATATGTATATCTAAGACTTTTATGCTGTCGATTTTACTTTAACTTACCACTAGATGGCGCGAAGTTATATTTTGTTATGTTTTACATTATAATTTAACGCGGGACGAACTCGCGAATATTGGCTCTTTTAATAATGGAAAGGTTTTTTTAAATGTATACTAACGAGAACAATCATTATCATCAGCCTGTAAGAGACCCTCTGCAGGGCCATAGGCCTCTTCCTGAAGGAAGAAATACCACGTCAGGCCGATTTATTGGCGATTTCAAGCTCTGAGGAAATTCGTTTTCCCGCATATAATCGTACAACAAGAACATTTCTCAGGTTCAGGTTTCCTCAGGATGTTTTATTTCACCGTCAGACGATAGTGTTAACGATTTAAATTAGAAAAAGAGCGACAAAAAATTCGTTAGTGCTGAGGTTCCAACCAGTGGACATCGGATTGATATTCCACTGGTCAAACCACTCGACCACTACGACTTTATCCACTCGAACAACAGAAAACATGTATATTTAATATTCACGATTTTAAATTAAATATATATTGATATATATACTTTTTAGATCTATTATTTGTTTTGTTACCGATAACCAAACTCGTAACATCAAAGAAACGAATTGGATGCAATATAAAAGATGTAACATATATTGCTTACCCACGATTAATTATGTTTATGACCTCTACTCCAATAATATTGAAAAGCGTATGAGGGATCACTTTATAGTTGCGTGAATAAGTAAACTATATTATTCGACACTTGAGAAAATCTGTACGCAAACTTCTGATTTCTTGTGGGATAGCTATTAAACAGTTTTTCGCTTACAGATAGCAAAGATGATGTTCACGTATATAGTAGCTGTCGTGTCGGCGTTGGCGCTCACCAGCGCTTTCCCGACCGGTGCACCAACTAGCGCTTGCTTCGACATGATACCCGGTCACTTCGCTGATCCACAATCGAAGCCTGCACCTTACACTATCACCACACCTGTTAGCGTGAGTATCTATTATAATATTACCCGGTTAGGTAGTCCGGTGAAGCTGTTAAGACCTTGCTTGATCAATAGCGTAGTCATGAGAAAAAAAAAATTACCCAGTTAGTCCACATCACCCTAGTCAGTAATGATTATTTTTTAGTTTACAAGCAGAAAGTGATTACCAAATCACTCATTAGCAAACGGAACAAAATTAACAAGAGCTTGGTGGGAGATTTTCAAGAGTGATGAAGGTATGATGGTATGATGAGGGTGATATTCAATGGAATGTAAGAAACAATCAACTGCTTTGCTATTTTTCGTAATATAACGCGACAAAGACAAAGCAAGCAAACACAATCCAGCAATCATATTATTCGAACTCAGTATTAAACGATCATCGCTTCAGATGCTAATGGGGAAGCAGTTTAATACCATTAAACTAGATTTCAATTTATAATTCAGTTCAGTTTAATACATTCTAATTATTATAATTTCGATTTCTTTCGAGTAACGGGTAAGTTTCTGTAGGCGGTAGAGCCACGCTTGTAGGTGGTAGAGCCACGCTTGTAGGTGTTAGAGCCACGCTGTAGCTATTACTAGTTTCAGCCTGAATGGATCGACTCACCCGGGGTAGTACCCTCTCACAGAACACCGACGTGAAGTAATAGTGCTTGCATCGTTGCGTTTCGTTCGGTCATACACAGGCAGGCCACGCACTTGCGACTCCCCTGGTGTTGCAAGTGCCTATGGACGGTAATGACCACTTAACATCAGGTGACCCACTTGTTCGTTTTGACATTTTTGACATTTAAAAAATAAAATAAGAGTAACACTAATATTTGATAACTCACAGGCGGTAAAAGCTGGTGATTCCATTCAAGTAACCATCAGCGGCAAAACACCCAAAGACACCATGCGCGGTATCCTTCTCGAAGCTCGCCAAGGAGACAAGATCGTCGGTACATGGACTGTCAAACCTGACGATAACTTCTCGCAACTCTTGAACTGTGGAGAACCTGGTGTAAGTTTTCCCGAATTTCTTTCTATCAGACACAATTCTAAATATTTGATAAACAATTCCGTTCCTTTGACTTCACACTTACATTCAATGCGAATTGATGCTTTATTGCACTGTTTAGTTCATACATACGGCGAACTTAATGCCGCAAGGCATTTTTTTGCATTTGTATTGTTATGAATGTAGGTAGTACAGATATAAAAGACGCTATAGAAATTGTATAAAATATAATAATGAACTTAACATGGAAATATAACTAGGAATAAATATATCTAGAATACATAAATAGTATACGTATAAATAAATGAAAATGGCTTTGTTTGTGAACCAATTTTGATAAGAATTATATAGTGGTTGATAGAGGAATTTGAGAAAAACTAGGAAAAATACAATATAGCCCAAATGAAATGTTTATTAGACAAATAATTTTCATGCAGCAAAAAAATAACCACAAATATAAGCAAAAATAAGCAATTCTTAATTAAACGAATTTGAAGGCGTCGAAAGTGAATTGGTCCTCGATTTATTAAAATGAAATACTAATAGAAAACCGACGTGAAGTAACAGTGCTTGCATTGTTGCGTTTCGTTCGGTCAGTGAGAGCGCCGGAGACCCATCTCCCCTCCCCTCTCCTCTCTCCTCTCCTTTTCCCTCCCCTAACCCTTCCCTCCGAAAGATGGCAACGCACTTACGACTCCTCTGGGATTGTTAGTGTGCATGGATGGTGGTGATCACTTAACAGCAGATGACCCACCTGTTCGTTTGCCACACTAATAACATTGGTACGCTAAAAAAGTTTCTACATTTGACGCCACTTACTAAAACACTGAATCCGAATCTGGAGTCAGTTTAACCCGTAAACCTTCAAAATCTCGAGTACGTTGCAAAAAACAGTAAAAAATAACGAAAATTAGGTGTTTTGGTTATGATACAATTTTTATTTTGGAACTAGACGAAGTATGAATTTGATGTATTTCAACCCAGTGTATCCGAATCTGGAGTAAGTTGGACCTACACTCTCAAAATGTCAAGTACATTGCAAAAAACCTTAAAAAATAACGAAAATTCGGTGTTTTGGTTACGATATAATTTTTTTTAACTACATCATGATGACTTTCATGTATTTCGATCCGCAATCCGAAGCATCTAAAAAATCCTTGAAAATTGCTAAAAACTTTCACTTTATTTTAACTTGACTTTATATTAACAAATAATTCCCCGCAGAACGCCGTCACCCATAAGCACCATGCTAACTCAGAGGACAAGCAGACCGTCTCATACCTTTGGACTGCTTCCGGACATTTGGAAGGCGACGTCGTATTCAAGTGAGTATAAACATTACGCATTTAAAAAACTTAAATATACAAAAATAAGATAAAATGTAACTATTTAGGAATAGATTTTCAACTAGCTAATTATAGGATACTCGGAAGAAGAGAAAGAACTCCTGATAAACAAAGGCTAAGGCACAGAGGAAGGATCGCGTGTCCTGACAGTCTATAAATCCCAGGGATTAAGCTTCAAATCGGTGGTGATCTTGCAAACGAAGGACAGAAGGATGCAAATCAACGATAGCATTTCACATGCAATATCACAACTCAATCACACCAAAACCTGTGTTTACTATATCGACGTGACTGACGACGTAATTTGTTCATCCATCGGGCCGTTGGTTATTAATTTTTTTTTAGGTACCTAATGCTTCTTGGTCGTTAATTTGTATATATTATGACGGTACTCGTCGTGTATACTCTGAAGAAAAGAAACCGAGTGACTTATAGATACAATTAACGTACATTCTTCTTCCAGGGTCACGATAGTGAAGGATTACCGCACCTTCTGGGTCGCAGTCCCATCGGCTCCTGTAAAAATTATTAGTCAACACTAATCGTTTGATGCCTACATTGTATTATGTATTTAACTTTGTAAATCTATAAAAGAATAATATAATAAATTAGATATTGTTATAAACTTGTGTTACTTTTATCGATTCCTTTGATTTATTGTCGTTCTTAAAGCTACCTGGAAGGATTACTCTATAATAAAGCAATTAAAATACTAGGGACTAATCAATACAACGATCATACGATTAAAAATCCCATTTCAAATAGTTACATTCAAAAAGTTACACCATCTAAACATACGTTTTTATTTAAAAAACAATCAACTTATTATCATCACAAGCCTCATACTTATCTCACACGGTATTGTCTCGCATATTCACATTTGAAATTTAACCTTTTATTTTTATCTATTAGATAAGTGTAAGTCGCCGTTTTTATAGTACTTATCAGGCCTATTTTTGTCACTTCTTTTTTAGGGGCACGCTAATTTTCTAAAGTTGTAAGTCCAGAATTTTTTGTTTCACAAAAATTCCTAAAATTAACGCCTTGTTATTTTGGGTACTTGCGGCATATAATAGTAAGATACTGTTCTAAAAATTTCAGAACGCAAACCATCATGTGACAATTTTTCGGTATTTTCGAATTTACCTTCAAGGGCACTGGGTGCCTCGCGTACCTCCACAGGAAAACACCTGGTACTTATTATAAGAAATTGTGATGTCAGCGATACGGGTTGTAACCAGTGCAAATATTAATATTCCTGTAAATTATGTATATATGGACTTGTAACATTAAAATAATACTATATACTATAAGACAAAGTCCTCTACCACGTCTGTTTGACGCTTAAAAACTACTGAACGGATTTTCATGCGATTTTCACCAATCGATAAAGTGATCCATGAGGAGGTTTTAGGTATATAATTTCTCCAGTTTTTTTTTATTATAGGACGGGATAACGTCCGACGGGACGGCTAGCAATGTTATACTGAGCGTAAATTAAAAATGAACCTACGATTGCAAGACAATCTATAACATTATGATTTTTCTTGTCTGATAAAAAACTAGTTACGTTTGTTCCACATACCGCACTTGGAAACACATTTTTGGCAGTGTTATATTTAATAGATTCACATTTCGACTTTGAAGAATCGTCATAGAATCTATATTATAATATTACACACATTCTTACATTGGTGTGTTCGGACAACAGCACTTTTAGAGCCAGTCCCCTTTAGGGTTGTCGTGTTACCCATCTTAGACCACATTGGGGTGTAAGCGGTGTCGAATAACATCAAAGACTTGAGACACCCAAGCCAACCTCCCCTGCACATGGCGCACCCTGCTGAATAACGAATGAGGCAATGGCGATAGCGGGGTGTTAGGGTTTTACAGCCTGACTGGATCGCAACCACCATGTATATGACGAGAAAGCACGTCATAGTGATTCGCTTCTGCGGCTCGCGTTTCGGGATCAGCCTGTGCATATCCAGCTTTTCGCAGGCCGACATGACAGCGGCGACCGGCAATGGATAATGTGTCACTCGGTGGTCGCCATTGTTTTTGGATTGTACTGTGCTTACCATCAGGCACAATGCACTCATTTTGCCGTACTACAATTAAAAAAATATGTTATTTAGCATCAGATGAGATTGTGAAGTAAAGTATTAAAAAAGCAACTTTACACATGTTATATCCCTTTAAAACTCAATATGCCGTGGAGGCCAGTTCAACATTAAAATAAAGGGCAGTAAGTAGGCCGGAATTTTTCGATTTTTCGCTTAGGAATAACCAATTAAAACTTATTATTTAATGTAGCTTAATACTAATGCGAATCTAAAACGTGCGATGATTCATTCATATGTGTTTATTTGTTATAAACAAATTACGCCGGTCGTTTACGAATAATAATTTATTTAATAGTTTGTGAACATACATTGCAATCGCAAGTATATATCATAAGAGCAAAATTAAAGCAATAAATACCTTACACTTGTTCAGATGGCTCGTTATTTAGTATGTGAATTACAGGTTTTTGGTCTTCATTACGTATGTTAATTATGTATGTTAATTTATATTAATTACTATTAGATGTATGTTAATTACTATTTCCTCCCAAAGTTTGTCTGTACATAGTCACTGTAAACTGTACATAGTAGTTTAAAGTCGTCGAAGAGTACATGCTATCAAAAAAAATAGTTATAAACACGCTGAGAAAACACTGTTTTTTTTTATAATCAAAGTGTTTTGACTAGTATTGACTACTATCACCGGGATGTTATTTTGAAATATAATATTAGTCTGTTTAGAAAATAACTAGTTATTCGAAACAAATCACTCAAGATCCCTTTTCCGTTTTAGTAACACAAAGAAAAAAATTACTTAGACATTTTTTTCTGTTTAGAAAAAAAAAAGATTTTTATTAGACTGAGACATTAATTAATCGATAACACATAAAAAATTCTTTTACAACCAGTCATTAAATTTTTTCAAAGATGATCTTAATGAGTAATTAAACTGTACAAAATCGATCTTATATAAAGTTTCTTAAGTAAAAGTATTAAAAGTTCTGGAATTTTATAAAGTTTATTATCCTTAAAATTATCACACAAGTTAATTTCTGAAACGTTGACAATTTTAAATATTTTAAGTTTAACAGTCGACTCAAATGTATGAATTAATATTAAAAACTCAATTTCTTCTTTTCCATAAAATTCATTGTGTTTATAATTACCTTATCTGTGAACTTAACAGCTATATTTTTAACTTTTGAGAACCAATAACTTTTAAACTGTTAAACGAACGACTTGTTAAATAAAACTATAATTTTATAGCGGATTACATTTTGTACAGAAAAGTTTTAAAATCCTAGAGTTTTCATACGGAAAAGATGCTATGAAATTTACATCCATCGACGCTGTGTCCGAACACACTATCAACTAAGCCGCTAAATCTATTACGCTGGTTAAACCTTATCATATTGTATGTCATAATTCAAATGATATAACAAAAATACATCTTAAAATATTGGGAATTCCGAATAATCTTTAACGTATTATTATAAAACTATTAATCAGTCGTTACACTATATTTATCAACATAGTATTAATAATTATTTGTCTTATCTAATTATATATTTTGGTAAAGTTTTGCGTGTAATGATGCGGATCCTTCTCCAAACATCTTTGCCGGATGATGAGTTTGGCATAAGAATTCGACATGTTTTAAGTCTACAAGTAATAAACGTATTTTAAATTAATCTGAATTTCTATTTTTGCTGAATTTTTGCACCATTTTTTTCCCGAAAAAAATTACGTGATATTTGCTGAAAACCCCCTCACCACCACATGAGATTTAGTCAGATTCTGCTCGAGGCCCCCCTCTAATCATCTGACGTAATTTATGTAACTTCGTTAAACAAATGGCAATCGCATACATGTCAAATAGTAATAGCTATTTGGGGCATATATTAACCGGTGATAATTATAATTGTATATCAAAATTGTACGCATATAATTTCTAATGAATAACTTATATTAAAATTACACGGAACTAAAAACAAATTATTAATCTGTAGATTCTTACGTGACGTAAGTCATTTAATTACTTACAACGCTAAATTAGTAAATTTTACTAATGCGAAGCCGGCGTATGTCCTTAGTGTAAAATGATATATTCAGCGATGCAAATTATTCAAGCAATAACAAATTAGTCAATCCATGTTTGAGATGATATATACATAACTATTCATGCAATAACAAATTGATCAATCCATGTTTTAAACTTACTAAGACCAGTTAACAGTATTTTAGGTAATAGTGTTAGGCTTTATAACAAAGCCCCAAAGCACATTAACGATTTGCCGGATAGTGAGTTCAAGCACCATGTCAAGCGGGTTTTGATGTCTGAAGCCTATTATTGGATGGATCAATATGTGAACGATGGTGACATTTGGAAATGACGCTCATATTTGTGCACCCATCGAATGCAATTATCTATTTGTACATTTAACGTCTCTGTACTGTCTGTTTTCGATTTTTGTGTAAATAATTATTGCAGGTGTTTTGGAATACATAATAAAAGACATTTCAATCGTTTTTAAAAATGTGTTTGCGCTTCGATAGCTCTGATGTTTTATATATATGCTTGCTGGTTACTCATAAGTAAAACTCTTTTTATGTATGACTAGCCGACCCGTGCCCACTTCGTTGGGCGGTAATACGTAAGCGTGGAATGGTTATTTTGCGCTAAAACGCAGCGGAAGCTCTGAAAAGGAAAAAAATACCCCGATTTTGCAACATTCTTCATTGCTGCTCCGCTCCTATGGGTCTT
>MU162995.1:7715-21333 GCA_015888305.1 Antheraea pernyi
GCTATTCCACTGCAGCCGAAGGCGAATAAAAAATCAAAATTACTTTTTATGAGGTCTCCTATCTACCCGTGAATGCCCCGTGAAAATCAGTCCAACCATTTTGGAAATAGCCATGCGGACGAAGCCGCGGACAAATAAAATAGAATATGTCAACCGCTATAATTTCGGCTATATGGCAGTAAAAAGTAAAATCCCCGTAAAAATAGGTACAGCCGTTTTGTAGATTACCCGCAACAAACAAACAAACAGAGAAAATATACTAATATAAAAATATAGACAAAGTGCACAGAGAAGAGTGGCATTTCCAGACTTCACCATCGCTCACTTATTGATCCACACTATAATAGTCTTTACCATAGTAACATAACATCAAAGTAATAGTGTGGAGAGACTGTGTAACAGAAACTGAGGGTGGGTAAAATTTAACACGAGTTATACCTAGGAATACTGGTAATAAATTATTAAACTGAACTTTAAAATGTGAAGTAACTTATGCAACTTCATTTATATGATCTTATTAAACTATAATTTTTATTATAAAATATTTTCACGTAAAACTGACCAAACATAGGTAGGTAAAGACATAAAAATATACGTGACACTTTAAATTGTACACAACATTTCACGGAATGTCAGTTCACAAAGAATTCTATTTGCCCCTTTTGGGAAATTCAAATAGCCAGGAAAGGATTCGTAAATCACGTGCACATAGGAAAGTATGTGTACAATAGCAGTCGATGCGTTATCTGGACCCGGAGCCCCGGGGCTGCCATTCCCACACTCGGTTATATACAATATTCGGTTGTCATCAAAAATGCAACGATATATGCCGCATGAATTATAGTCACAGGATATAAATGTAGAAATAACTAGATAATATTTAAAAGGTAACATCAATTTCGTTAACGTTTATATATAACTAGCTGTAGCCGCGACTCCGTCCACGTTGAACTTAACGTAAAAAAACAATCACTAATAAAGCCATGTAAATGTATTAATTCCATTTACTGATCTACTTTTCTCTCGCACTTAAGTCATTATTACAGTATTATTTTAATGAAACAAAACATAAGTTATTCTCGAGGATATGTTGTATGATTTTATCGTAGACCTAGTATTTTAGCAGTGATGCGTATTCAAACAAAGAAACAGACAGACATTTCTAAAAATGATGGAAATGTAAATCTATTACTTATTCCCAGACGCCTGCAACAACAATTGTCTACAACAAGTGTCTACAACTAGTGTCTACAACTAGTGTCTACAAGTATCGACAAATGTTCCACGAAATAATTTACTATCAAGAATGCTGCTTCTACGTGTACTAGTGTTTAGCGTTTTCAAATATAAAATCAAATTCGTATATAAATATTAAATAGAAACGTAAATAGTAGGAATTCAAGAGACATAACATTGTAAATCGTGAGAATTCAGGCTGAAAGTCAATCGCGAGAATTCAGGCCGAATGTCAATCGTGAGAATTCAGGCCGAATGTCAATCGTGAGAATTCAGGCTGAAAGTCAATCGCGAGAATTCAGGCCGAATGTCAATCGTGAGAATTCAGGCCGAATGTCAATCGTGAGAATTCAGGCTGAAAGTCAATCGCGAGAATTCAGGCCGAATGTCAATCGTGAGAATTCAGGCCGAATGTCAATCGTGAGAATTCAGGCTGAAAGTCAATCGCGAGAATTCAGGCCGAATGTCAATCGTGAGAATTCAGGCCGAATGTCAATCGTGAGAATTCAGGCTGAAAGTCAATCGCGAGAATTCAGGCCGAATGTCAATCGTGAGAATTCAGGCCGAATGTCAATCGTGAGAATTCAGGCTGAAAGTCAATCGCGAGAATTCAGGCCGAATGTCAATCGTGAGAATTCAGGCCGAATGTCAATCGTGAGAATTCAGGCTGAAAGTCAATCGCGAGAATTCAGGCCGAATGTCAATCGTGAGAATTCAGGCCGAATGTCAATCGTGAGAATTCAGGCTGAAAGTCAATCGCGAGAATTCAGGCCGAATGTCAATCGTGAGAATTCAGGCCGAATGTCAATCGTGAGAATTCAGGCTGAAAGTCAATCGCGAGAATTCAGGCCGAATGTCAATCGTGAGAATTCAGGCCGAATGTCAATCGTGAGAATTCAGGCTGAAAGTCAATCGCGAGAATTCAGGCCGAATGTCAATCGTGAGAATTCAGGCCGAATGTCAATCGTGAGAATTCAGGCTGAAAGTCAATCGCGAGAATTCAGGCCGAATGTCAATCGTGAGAATTCAGGCCGAATGTCAATCGTGAGAATTCAGGCTGAAAGTCAATCGCGAGAATTCAGGCCGAATGTCAATCGTGAGAATTCAGGCCGAATGTCAATCGTGAGAATTCAGGCTGAAAGTCAATCGCGAGAATTCAGGCCGAATGTCAATCGTGAGAATTCAGGCCGAATGTCAATCGTGAGAATTCAGGCTGAAAGTCAATCGCGAGAATTCAGGCCGAATGTCAATCGTGAGAATTCAGGCCGAATGTCAATCGTGAGAATTCAGGCTGAAAGTCAATCGCGAGAATTCAGGCCGAATGTCAATCGTGAGAATTCAGGCCGAATGTCAATCGTGAGAATTCAGGCTGAAAGTCAATCGCGAGAATTCAGGCCGAATGTCAATCGTGAGAATTCAGGCCGAATGTCAATCGTGAGAATTCAGGCTGAAAGTCAATCGCGAGAATTCAGGCCGAATGTCAATCGTGAGAATTCAGGCCGAATGTCAATCGTGAGAATTCAGGCTGAAAGTCAATCGCGAGAATTCAGGCCGAATGTCAATCGTGAGAATTCAGGCCGAATGTCAATCGTGAGAATTCAGGCTGAAAGTCAATCGCGAGAATTCAGGCCGAATGTCAATCGTGAGAATTCAGGCCGAATGTCAATCGTGAGAATTCAGGCTGAAAGTCAATCGCGAGAATTCAGGCCGAATGTCAATCGTGAGAATTCAGGCCGAATGTCAATCGTGAGAATTCAGGCTGAAAGTCAATCGCGAGAATTCAGGCCGAATGTCAATCGTGAGAATTCAGGCCGAATGTCAATCGTGAGAATTCAGGCTGAAAGTCAATCGCGAGAATTCAGGCCGAATGTCAATCGTGAGAATTCAGGCCGAATGTCAATCGTGAGAATTCAGGCTGAAAGTCAATCGCGAGAATTCAGGCCGAATGTCAATCGTGAGAATTCAGGCCGAATGTCAATCGTGAGAATTCAGGCTGAAAGTCAATCGCGAGAATTCAGGCCGAATGTCAATCGTGAGAATTCAGGCCGAATGTCAATCGTGAGAATTCAGGCTGAAAGTCAATCGCGAGAATTCAGGCCGAATGTCAATCGTGAGAATTCAGGCCGAATGTCAATCGTGAGAATTCAGGCTGAAAGTCAATCGCGAGAATTCAGGCCGAATGTCAATCGTGAGAATTCAGGCCGAATGTCAATCGTGAGAATTCAGGCTGAAAGTCAATCGCGAGAATTCAGGCCGAATGTCAATCGTGAGAATTCAGGCCGAATGTCAATCGTGAGAATTCAGGCTGAAAGTCAATCGCGAGAATTCAGGCCGAATGTCAATCGTGAGAATTCAGGCCGAATGTCAATCGTGAGAATTCAGGCTGAAAGTCAATCGCGAGAATTCAGGCCGAATGTCAATCGTGAGAATTCAGGCCGAATGTCAATCGTGAGAATTCAGGCTGAAAGTCAATCGCGAGAATTCAGGCCGAATGTCAATCGTGAGAATTCAGGCCGAATGTCAATCGTGAGAATTCAGGCTGAAAGTCAATCGCGAGAATTCAGGCCGAATGTCAATCGTGAGAATTCAGGCCGAATGTCAATCGTGAGAATTCAGGCTGAAAGTCAATCGCGAGAATTCAGGCCGAATGTCAATCGTGAGAATTCAGGCCGAATGTCAATCGTGAGAATTCAGGCTGAAAGTCAATCGCGAGAATTCAGGCCGAATGTCAATCGTGAGAATTCAGGCCGAATGTCAATCGTGAGAATTCAGGCTGAAAGTCAATCGCGAGAATTCAGGCCGAATGTCAATCGTGAGAATTCAGGCCGAATGTCAATCGTGAGAATTCAGGCTGAAAGTCAATCGCGAGAATTCAGGCCGAATGTCAATCGTGAGAATTCAGGCCGAATGTCAATCGTGAGAATTCAGGCTGAAAGTCAATCGCGAGAATTCAGGCCGAATGTCAATCGTGAGAATTCAGGCCGAATGTCAATCGTGAGAATTCAGGCTGAAAGTCAATCGCGAGAATTCAGGCCGAATGTCAATCGTGAGAATTCAGGCCGAATGTCAATCGTGAGAATTCAGGCTGAAAGTCAATCGCGAGAATTCAGGCCGAATGTCAATCGTGAGAATTCAGGCCGAATGTCAATCGTGAGAATTCAGGCTGAAAGTCAATCGCGAGAATTCAGGCCGAATGTCAATCGTGAGAATTCAGGCTGAAAGTCAATCGCGAGAATTCAGGCCGAATGTCAATCGTGAGAATTCAGGCTGAAAGTCAATCGCGAGAATTCAGGCCGAATGTCAATCGTGAGAATTCAGGCTGAAAGTCAATCGCGAGAATTCAGGCCGAATGTCAATCGTGAGAATTCAGGCTGAAAGTCAATCGCGAGAATTCAGGCCGAATGTCAATCGTGAGAATTCAGGCTGAAAGTCAATCGCGAGAATTCAGGCCGAATGTCAATCGTGAGAATTCAGGCTGAAAGTCAATCGCGAGAATTCAGGCCGAATGTCAATCGTGAGAATTCAGGCTGAAAGTCAATCGCGAGAATTCAGGCCGAATGTCAATCGTGAGAATTCAGGCTGAAAGTCAATCGCGAGAATTCAGGCCGAATGTCAATCGTGAGAATTCAGGCTGAAAGTCAATCGCGAGAATTCAGGCCGAATGTCAATCGTGAGAATTCAGGCTGAAAGTCAATCGCGAGAATTCAGGCCGAATGTCAATCGTGAGAATTCAGGCTGAAAGTCAATCGCGAGAATTCAGGCCGAATGTCAATCGTGAGAATTCAGGCTGAAAGTCAATCGCGAGAATTCAGGCCGAATGTCAATCGTGAGAATTCAGGCTGAAAGTCAATCGCGAGAATTCAGGCCGAATGTCAATCGTGAGAATTCAGGCTGAAAGTCAATCGCGAGAATTCAGGCCGAATGTCAATCGTGAGAATTCAGGCTGAAAGTCAATCGCGAGAATTCAGGCCGAAAGTCAATCGCGAGAATTCTGGCCGAAAGTCAATCGTGAGAATTCAGGCCGAAAGTCAATCGCGAGAATTCTGGCCGAAAGTCAATCGTGAGAATTCAGGCCGAAAGTCAATCGCGAGAATTCTGGCCGAAAGTCAATCGTGAGAATTCAGGCCGAAAGTCAATCGCGAGAATTCTGGCCGAAAGTCAATCGCGAGAATTCCGGCGGAAAGTCTATCACGAAAATTCTCCCGGAATCAGAAAAATAGAAAAGCTATAGAGGAATACAAAAAAAGAGGACATAAAGACGGGCGGAAAAAAATTCAAGTGTGGGTAGAAATATCATCTAAATATTTAGAATTAATTCACCGATATAGAAAAACAAATACCCAAAAATTTTAGTTATCATTAGTGAATTAGATAAAAAAAATTATTCGGCAAAATAGATAAATCATTCAGCGTTTTAGTTAATAAAAAAAAAGACCTGATTTGACTAAAACAAAAAAAAATATTCGTAAAAACATCGCGTCTATTAAAGATCAAAATGTTAAGGATATTAAATAGAAATATATCCTATTTTATATATATATAGCTGTATTTATATTAAGCTTTGTATATGTGTTGAATTAAAAAAATAATAATATAATAAAAAAAAGAAATAATTAATAATGAAACCGGCCATATACTTTAAAATAGCTTACCGCGTATAACTTAGTCTGTAAGATTCGGTTTTATATATATATATAAACAACGTGTATAAGAATTGTTTGTATATCGCAGTATTTTTGCAAAACATTAAAAAAACATATATAATTATATATCGTATAATATTTCCTCAAATCTCGTTTTAAAAATGGTTTCTGAAGTGAAACTTGTTTTCGCTAATTGATTTCGGGAGTGAGCTGGTGAATGCATCACGAGAGCGTTACGAAAACGTGTGATCGGGCGACGCGAACGGAACGTTGACGAGGGAGATATAACGTTTGTGAAGATAGAAAGAGAGAGAGTTACGTTTCGTATTGTCAATAACGCATAATAAATTTATATATATATGTAGAAAATAAATATATAGACATATATAAAGCGAAACTAGTTTTACTTCAGTCTATAGCGTTTTTCGTTATACTATATTATTCACGGAATGTTATTCGTGTTATAAATATAAATAATAATATAGCGCATTATTCTGCTGTCGATTATCCGTTATTCGTTATTGAGAACAACGGTCGGTTGGTGATTGACGCTACGTGGGAACGAGAAGAGACTATGTATTAACCAATACGTGTTAAAGGGACAAAGTCGCGTTACTAACGGGCATAAATAATAAGTTAAATACATACTTAAACGATTATACGTTGATGTTAAGTTATTATGTCGAGAGTTAAGTGGTCACTGATATATATGATTTTTAGGTTATTTTGTTATAGTTTTTTTCTTCCTGTTGTTGTTTAAAGTTTTTACTTAAATAAGTTTAGGTAATTACAAAATTTACTTGTTTTAGTAATCAAAATTGGTTACTTATTTTAATAAATTCATGAATTAAATAATAATAAAAAAAATTGAACAATTTGTACATTTTTGTTAAATAAATCCAACACATTTTTAGGTACTCAAAATAAAATATTTGATACATCATTCGTGAGATTAGGGGAGAGGAGTCAAGATAAAAAACCCCTCAAAACCCCTTTACGTAATTAATGGACGATCCCTATCAAATATTAGAAAAATACAAATAACATAATTTTTTGACAAAACGAATGGCACGATAACGCACATATACGTAAAGTATTATTGTAACGTCACACTGTCTTAGATTAAATGCGGAAGAAAGATGGTATATTCTCAATATCGGTTGTGGAAAAGAAATGAGGCATATAGAATCAAAGACAGCTAAGTGCCACAAGTTCTAAAAATGAACTGAGTATGGAGCCATCTAGTCTTATTGGTTGCAAATCACCATTTAATTCCTACAAGAAATAAAATACAGCTAAAGCCTTTTGATTTTCGTTTTAAAATTGATTTTGGGATCAAATACATTTAAGTACAACCAAATCATCAAATAAGAAGTAAAGTAAGAATAAAATACAGTTAAGGAATTATCGCATTTTTTAATTTCTTGAACTTCTTTTTTAGAGCTGATGGCCATAGGCAGGCAAAATCAATAGCCTATGCTACTCCCTAGAATTGAAACTTTGAATATAAGTAAAACTCCAACTCTGAGAATAGATAAACATTTTTTTCGTTTCCTGCAAATTTGGCACTTAGCTGTTTTTGATTTTATATGCCTCAATTCTTAAATTGTCGCTCAGCTACACGTTCCTACATTAAAAGTTATTAGTTACACCGCTTCACCCCATTACATTTTTAATGAGATACAATCACAGTTCAAACATCTTTTCCTTCCATTACAGCAGGTAGCTAAACAATATTAACGAAACATGATGCTCTCCTCCGTATAATGTTGTCTTACTCCACAAATGATATCTGCGAATGGCACACACGTGGCATACAAAACGTACCCGTTTCGCCCCTAACTGTAGCTTTGCTAAGGTTTAATGAAACCAAGAAACGCAGTTTCGAACGCTCCAGATTTGATTAGTACAGTACGCTAAGCACGTACTAGTTATGTTCATTTGATTAAATGAATGTTTGACTTAGAATAGTTTGCTGGCAACGTTCAACGTTTGACAATGTCAAAGCTATGTTAAGAATTTTAATACGTTGCCGTAGCTTGTGGTATATCGCCTCAGCTACGTAATTAATTAATGTTTATACAACAGCGAATAAACGTGAAAACTGGTTTTCTCATTTTGGTAATATAACTCCGTGCCTTTATATGGTAATAAATGTTTAAGTTACAATTGTATTAGAATTGAAAACAATGACGCTAACACATCTTATTTATATTCGAGTTGAATACAGCTTTTTACTAACATGTTAGTATATTAACAGTATGCTAAATAGTTGACAATATATGCATAATTCTCCATACATATTTATGCAGAAAAAGAAATGTCTAATTTTTCTATACTAATGCTCAACGAATTGTTTGTTTAGACCATATTATTTGTTTATCTAAATTGAAAAATTCTTTCTACATTTGTCTTTATTTAGGAAGCTTATAGGCTTTGATAATAAGATCTCTAGGAACAATAAACGCTATACCCGTAGCAATAGCAGGAGCAATAACAATATAAGACATAAGTCACAATGTAGGTACACTAAGCGACATAAATCAAAATTTAAAAAAACTATGCAATTACGTCCCTGATCACAAAAAAAAACCAGTCTTTGAGAAGGAGCGGCGAGAAACATCATCTGGTTTATCTTTTCAGCATTTCTACAAACATAGATAATTACATTCATATTTGGCGAATGCACAGAGAAGAGTGGCATTTCCAGACTTCACCATCGCTCACTTATTGATCCACACTATAATAGTCTTTACCATAGTAACATAACATCAAAGTAATAGTGTGGAGAGACTGTGTAACAGAAACTGAGGGTGGGTAAAATTTAACACGAGTTATACCTAGGAATACTGGTAATAAATTATTAAACTGAACTTTAAAATGTGAAGTAACCTATGCAACATCATTTATATGATCTTATTAAACTATAATTTTTATTATAAAATATTTTCACGTAAAACTGACCAAACATAGGTAGGTAAAGACATAAAAATATACGTGACACTTTAAATTGTACACAACATTTCACGGAATGTCAGTTCACAAAGAATTCTATTTGCCCCTTTTGGGAAATTCAAATAGCCAGGAAAGGATTCGTAAATCACGTGCACATAGGAAAGTATGTGTACAATAGCAGTCGATGCGTTATCTGGACCCGGAGCCCCGGGGCTGCCATTCCCACACTCGGTTATATACAATATTCGGTTGTCATCAAAAATGCAACGATATATGCCGCATGAATTATAGTCACAGGATATAAATGTAGAAATAACTAGATAATATTTAAAAGGTAACATCAATTTCGTTAACGTTTATATATAACTAGCTGTAGCCGCGACTCCGTCCACGTTGAACTTAACGTAAAAAAACAATCACTAATAAAGCCATGTAAATGTATTAATTCCATTTACTGATCTACTTTTCTCTCGCACTTAAGTCATTATTACAGTATTATTTTAATGAAACAAAACATAAGTTATTCTCGAGGATATGTTGTATGATTTTATCGTAGACCTAGTATTTTAGCAGTGATGCGTATTCATACAAAGAAACAGACAGATATTTCTAAAAATGATGGGAATGTAAATCTATTACTTATTCCCAGACGCCTGCAACAACAATTGTCTACAACAAGTGTCTACAACTAGTGTCTACAACTAGTGTCTACAAGTATCGACAAATGTTCCACGAAATAATTTACTATCAAGAATGCTGCTTCTACGTGTACTAGTGTTTAGCGTTTTCAAATATAAAATCAAATTCGTATATAAATATTAAATAGAAACGTAAATAGTAGGAATTCAAGAGACATAACATTGTAGTATGGATTTTATATTCGACAACAATATTTATTTGAATACACTAAAGTTCATTTCATCTAATATTCTTTTAAATCCCTATATGGAAACATTCACGCTATGTTATCACTAAGTGCAGATATCAGTTATTCTACAGATTACCATATTAATATGCAGATTAACTGTGATAAGTTCTCACTAGTGATCACTTGAAATGGAAAAGAATATTTAATTTTTCGTTTCTATAATGTGAATGCTGTAAACATAGTCTGGAAAGTGTTAAATCCTATTATTTCTGTCGAGAGAGTGATAGAAACGTGCAATGTAAGATAGAACTTGTGATAAAAATACACGTTAGCAAAATGCAACTCTTGATTGCGTACGTTAACGGAGCAAATGAGATAAACTGCAAATTATCTAAGTAATGTGCTCATTAACGTCTTTCGAACTTTTATAATATCAATATAAAGTTTAAAAAGATTACATTGAAAAAATTCAGTATATAAATATAAAAAAGTCGGGGCTATCGGTGAAGAAAAATATTGTAATGAAACCATAGCGTGGTAGGAATTTTTTTAAGTCCCCTGGGCTAGATAGGTGAAGCTAAAAATCTGTCGCTAAGCACTTGTTAGTATGTTCCGGCAGTAGCACTTGAGTTTTTTTTATTTATTTAATCGTATGGCTGAAATGGAGTAACAGAAATGAGTGACAGCCCCCGTCTACCTTTAGTGTGTTTACCATTTAAGACCACACCATTATTTAGCATCAGATGAGATTGCGGTCAAGCGTTAATACTTATAAAGAAGAAAAAATTAAACAACAAAATAATTCATCGGTTGAGGACATCATCTAATTTAAATAAATAATAGTTTTCAAAAAACTAAAAAAACACGGTTTCATAAAAAAGCCAACTAAAAAACAGAACATAAAATTTAATAAATTTGGATTAAGAATAGTGTAAATTAGAAATAAATGTATATTTTTTGTAAAAAGTGACAAAAAAATTATAAAAATACTGATATCTGGAGGTGCTGATATTAACAGTGACGCATGCTAATGTCACCACTATTATTTATTTTTAATTTTTTAGTTTAATCTTTTTTTCGCATTTTTGCATTGTCATCGGCCTTTGACATGTGTGCAAAGTTTGAATTAAATCTGATCGTTCAAAGTAGGACAAAATCGAGGTCAAAGGGGTCGGTTACAAACATACATACATTTTTTTTTTATGTCATAGGTGGCTAACGATCAGGTGGGTCACCTGATGTTAAGTGATCACCACCGTCCATGGACACTAACAACATCAGAGAAGTCACAAGTGCGTTGCCACCCTTTGGAGGGAAGGGTTAGGGGAGGGAGAGGGAGTGGAGACAGGAGGGGATGGAAGGTGGGCCTCCGGCGCTTTCACTGACCGAACGAAACGCAACAATGCAAGCACTGTTACTTCACGTCGGTTTTCTATGAGAGGGTGGTACTACCCCGAGCGAGCCGACCCATTCATGCTGAAACCAGTAATAGTTTCAGCGTGGCTCTATTACCATTAAAACATACAGGTAAAGCTAATAAAAGCGTGATAAAAAAAAATGAGTGTGTGTAACCATCACACGCGATTGAAGTAAACTTTCTTTGGCGTTATAAGATAGTAATCTGATAGTACTTTTCTATATTTTATCTATTTTATAACAAAGAGTTACTAATAATATATCATGTGTTATTTAAGTTTCAAATTAGCTGATAGATGGCACTACAGATAATGAAGCTTTGATTTAATTTATTTAATACTTATATTGAAACCAGATGTCAGCACGGTCGCGCGCCCATTTATATATAATTAATTCTATTGTATAATTTTTATTACTATTCAAATGAGTTTTTTTTATTATTTCAAAAAATTTTCATTGTTTAGTTTATAAACTATTTATTGACAAAATCAAAAATATTTAAAAACCGGATGGCAGAAACGTAACGTCATATTGCCGTAACGGACTTCCGTTGAATTGTCGTCCAGTTACCTCCAAGTCGCGCCGAAAGAAGATTTAAAAGATAAAAACTATACTAAATTCAAAATATATTGCAAAATGAAACTCTAAACACTAATCCGAAACTTGGTGTAAATAAGTATAGGCGAAGTTTAGAGAAAATGCCTTGGGGCCCGTCACGTTTCCTAACCAAACTCTGGCCAACACAGGCCACACTGCGAGTTTCGAGAAACTTCTTTGCATGTGGACTCGGTTAACATGTCGGACCTCCTCGAAACCTACTATCGTGGTTATACAAGTAATGGACATTGAAGATCGAGTTTCTCGTTCTGAAGTTAAAGATAAATAAAGTTAAAGATAAGTTTTGTATACAAACTTGATTGTTACATAGAAAAAGTTGACGGACCAATTCAGTAACAATTTATGATTAATTACATAGCCTTGGGAAATATACCATTTGGTTTTTTGCTATAATTGTTATTTTTTATGTTTATCTCTATAGATATATAGAAGAAAAACTGACTAAATATCAACGCCTAGCCTTCTCTACTTGGGCTAGGGCCTTGAAAATTTGCAGAATTCTTTTACACGGTAGATGAGCACAGAGGATTTTTGGAAATTCAACCCTAAGGCACCGAAAAAGAGGATGAATGTTTGTTTGGTATGTCATTAAAGAAAGCATTAGTTTGCGGAAATCCATCATTAAATATTATAGCGTCCAAAGACAGGGCGTTTTAATTACTATTTGTTGCTGTTGTTTTACTAATATTTCGCTCTTTACTTTACTTTTTACTGGATTCAGTTTTAAGTTTTTCAGATACACATAGCGTAAATAAAACCAAATGTGTTTTTGTTGCAGTTAAACGTAGTAGCGGCCAATCAATTCCAAACGGAAGAGAAAAGTTTGTACCAAAGCCCTTTATTTTTTTAAGTTATCTACACTTCCAAAAATTAACATTTAGCAATTAAGTTATAAGTACGTGTTCCGCAGTTTTTTCTATTTAAATAAATATCTTATATAATAGTTTATAACGATCGAAACGTAGACGAATTCGTGAGCAGTTGTTAGTTAACCATAAAATATAGTTTCAGCATTTGCGAAATTCACTTACTCGAGTTGTGCACATTGTAGGTGGTAGAGCCACGCTGAAGCTACTACTGGTTTCAGCATGAATGGGTCGGCTCGCCCGGAGTAGTACCACCCTCTCACAGAAAACCGACGTGAAGTAACAGTGCTTGCATTGTGGCGTTTCGTTCGGTCAGTGAGAGCGCCGGAGACCCATCTTCTCTTTCCCCCTTCCCCTTTCCCCACTCCTCCCTCCCCCCTAACACAGGCCGGCAACACACAGCTAGTGTTTATTGAATACAATATGTAAACTTGTAAAAAAAATATGTAAACTTAGTAAATAGCTTTTTTTTATTTTCTTTGTACGAGTACAGTGGTACTACTATAGAATGAAATGACTACGGTTTGCTAATTGTTTCTCAGAAATGTTATAGTTCTTCAAGTAACTTATACTATCAATGATTTCTAGATATAACTAACCACTTCTATATGAAGAGCTTTAAATTGGAATCAAATCAAGATAAAGGATGGATTTTTTATTTTATATTATAGGAGGCAAACGAACAGACGGTTCACCTGATGTTAAGTGATCACCACCATCCATGGACACTAACAACACCAGAGGTATCGCAAGTGAGTTGCCACCCTTTGGGGGGAAGGGCTTAGAGGAGGGAAAGGGAGAGGGGAGGGGAGGTGGGCCGAACGAAACGCAACAATGCAGGCTCTGTTACTTCACGTCGGGCATGTATCAGGCAACAGCCAAAGCCGAGGTGTGCCGTGCACCCTTGAGCTAGTTGTCAAAATAAAATCGGCTGAGTGCCTTAAGCGCTTGCCTTAGTAGACCGGTGAATCTGTTAAGACCTTGCAGAGTCAATAGCGTAATTAGTTCGAAAAAAA